>JAXQQM020072616.1:0-90244 GCA_034641835.2 Pinus albicaulis | reverse complement strand
GCGACTTATCACGTTCTTTTTAGACATATCCGCGTATTCATAGAGACATAATTTTTCCATCATACTTTGATCACATTCTGAATTCCTTTCTTCATTGCACACTGTAGATACATCATATTTTCTTCATCAAGAACATATTCTAGCAAGCACAACTTCATCAAGTAAGTTTCCATCATCTTTATCAAGTGGGTTTCCTTTCAAGGACAACACTTAGCATCATATTGTCAACAAACATCATATCACATCAGATTTACATCATTTACCAAGTCCATCAAGTCAAGAATAACTTCATCAGGTGGATTTCCATCAAGGACAACACATGTCAACAGCCGCATGTCTTCATCTTCATTCAGTGGGTTGCCATCAAGGACAACACTCTGCATCATATTTCCAACAATCTCCCCCTTTGGACTTGATGGCAACCATGATGGTGTTTGGTTACCACAACAGATAAGTACAATAATAGTACAATGACACCATGTCATTCTCCCTATTTTCCATGTCACTCTCTCCATTTTTGGCATCATTCAAACACCATGTTACTCTCCCCCTTGGACATCAAGGGCAAAGGGCACATCATTATCTTCATTCAAACACTATGTCACTCTCCCCCTTTGACATCAAGGGCAACGGGCGGATCCACAACAACATACTCTCCCCCTTTTCTCCTCATGTAGAAGAAGCGTTCTGCAGATCTGATGTATACTAAAGTGACCAAGCTCCCCCTGAGTTCATGCTGAATCTTCAAACATATTTTTCAATGAAGTACATGACTCTATGACATTCCTATCACCAATGACTCATACTTACATCAAAGATTCATCCAAGTGGATTTACATAGAAGAGTCAAGTACCCAACCAAGTGGGTTTACAAATGTGACTCGGCTACCCAACCAAGTGGGTTTACAAACATGACTCAGCTACCCAACCAAGTGGGTTTACAAATTGACAAGTCCTTACATGACTGAATATTACAATTTTACAACATGGGTCTCAACAAGACCTTTTCACCAAAATATAAATATGACCATTTATGACCAACACCAAGAAGACCTCAAGAGAGATCATATAACATAACCATCATAATGCCAACAATGCATTATACTCAACAACACTAATGCTCCCCCTGAATCTGTGCATCCATGCATCCTTTTCATATGACTAAGGCTCCCCCTTAGTTTGTGCAACCTGAACATTTTCACCAACAAATCATCAAGGCATCTTCATCAAAACATTAGAAACAGATTTATGAGAACTGGAACACCACCAGAGATACCAAACAGCACTGCAGCTGTGCTGAAGAGAGCCGAACCAACCAAGAATTGTCAGCAACCAACCATACGCGGTTTTATGTGCAGGAACTCGCGTACATACGCGACTGTGTTTCAGGAAACCCGCGTATCCCAAGACACCTTCTAAGTTTCAACCAGATCTGATTTGTAAGGCAAAGACAATGTTCAACTTCTTTCTGAGATATTTGACTGCTTCCCTGGACTACAGATATAACAGAATAGTGTAGTTGTGTCTTCAAGCGTCATCCAATGGTTGTAGCATAAGCCCATTAGTAACCAAGCCTTTGGATCCTTTGCAGCATCAATACATTCTTTCCAAAAGAGATTATCATACCAGAACAGCATCTTCAGATATGTGTCAAGCAATCATCCATGTGGTCCAAAATCACCATGATCTTCAAGATGTAACATGAAGTAACATATGTAGGAAAAAGATCTCAACCATAGCAACCAAACTCTATATGATCAAGACCAAAGAATAAGCAGTCATATTTCCAACAATGCAACCATTAGAATTCAACCTGCTACTCCCCCTAAACCAGTGCTTCTTCCTTAACTTCTGCAATCTGAGATACCTTCAACAGCAAGTCATCAATAACAATCTCTGCATGATCTGTCCTCATCTCTCAACTATAAGACTTTCATCTCAACAATGAATGCTCTTCATCATAAAGCAACCAGGCTTCATCCATAATATTCAACACAAGAACCCATGCATCATTTCATTATCATGAGTATAACTAGAATGATGCTAACAGTGCAATCATCAGCAGTCAGACTGATGCTCCCCCTGGACCTCTGCTTCAGATCTTCAGCTATTAGATAAATTTTCTTATCATCAATGCATACGCGACTGCGTCTTCTGGAACTCGCGTGTATACGCGACTTTAGTTAATGGAACCTGCGTATGGAAAGTGAAGCATAGAAAATTTCCATCTTCCTTCATTTCTTCCTGAGCTTGTACCTCCTGTACCCGTCCTTTCCACATCAGATGCGCTGTCAGAAGTAAACATAACCAGAATAATCAAATCAACCATGAGAGTCATCATGCATTGCTCCCCTTGTGACGATACATTAATAGATCTCATAATGTATCTCACATCGTTCCTGCAGTCAATCAGAGAAGTAATCTTCCAGAAGCGGATGACTGCAGTAGGGTCTGAATTCCCTACGTTTCTGATCGGTCCTCCTTCTTTTTCCAAATTTTCTTGAGCTTTCCAACCGTCTGCTGAAAATTGTCCACTTTCCCAGATCTGTTCATCCTGCATTCTTTTTCTACATGTCCATACTTGTTACAAGCATAACATCTCATGTGGCCAGAGAAATAAACATAAGAATCATAATGAGTATTTCTATTCTTCCTCCTTTTACACTCAGCTGCTTTTTGTCCATACTTGTTACATGAATAACAATATCCCTTGAAGAAACCAGAGTACCTTTCTATGTAGGAACTGTTTGTTTGAGGCTGAAATGATCTGCTCCTGCAATTTGCTGCAACATGTCCATAATTATGACATTTAAAACATTCAACGTTCTTGAATGAATTTCTTTGAGAATTCATGATTGTTGATTGAGATTTTGTCTCTTTCAACACTTCAGGTTTTGCATTGACATCCTCTGAATTTTTGGCACTTCCTTGTGAGCTAGATTCTCCTTTAACAGTTTCATGGAAACCAAGACCATGTTTGATAGCAGGAGACCTTTGATTACTCAGAATATTGTCCAAAATTTTAGTACTATCATGAAACCTCAAAAGTTTAACCTTTTCTTCTAATTTACCTTTGAGAATGTTTACCTCAACCTCCAAGGCTTGACATTGCTTTGTCATGCTTTCTTCTCTTATTCTTCCATCTTCAACTTGATCCTTCAGATTTAGAATCTCTTCTTTCAACCAATCTTCATTTCCTTCACATGTTTGTTGCAGCTCTTCATTCTTCTTATTTGATTTTTCCATATCTTCTTTGAGAGAGATGATTTCTGCTTCAAGGCCTTCCTTTTCAAATGATTGTAGAGGTTCCTTATTTTTCTTACTTGATGCTTCTAAATCTTCCTGAAGACAAATGATTGCAGCTTCAAGTCCTTCATTCTTCTTGCTTGATTTTTCGAAATCTGCTTCTAGATCTTTAATTCGATTGGATGCATAAGTATGAAACCTTTGATACTTGTCCATCTGTTCATTCAGCATTTCTATTTGATCTTTCATTTGTGAGATCATCTCTTTATAGATAGTTTCTTGCTTATTGTATGAACTTTGTAGTTGTTCTTCTTTAATCTTGAGAGCTTCTTCTAGATCCACAACTTTACTTTCACTATCTTTACTATTGTTTGCACAAAGAAGAGTATTACAAGTGGCCTTCTCCTTGTTCTTCTTTGCCATGAGTGCTTGTAGATCTTCGTCGGAATCTGTTTCATCTTCTTCAATTTTTGCTATACATGATTTCTGAGGTATGTCCTTTCCTTGAGTAACCTTCTTCTTTTGCTTCTTAGCCATGAGCACTTTCAGATCTTGGTCAGAATCTTCTTCATCTTCACTGGACACTTCATCATCATCATCTTTTGCATAATAACTCTTTCTCTTTTCAAATTGTTTCCCTTTGCCATGTTTTTCTCTATAAGGACATTTAGCAGCATAGTGACCAACTTTTCCACACTCAAAACATTTGAAGGGAAGCTTACCTTTGAATCTTCCAATACCTAGTTGGAGCTTTCTCACGAAATTCGCTTCTTCTTCATCGGATATATAGCTGGATTCTTTGACAACTTCCTTTTCCTTTCCTTTTGTAGATGCCTTAAAAGAAGCTTCTCTTACTTGAGAAGGGCCTCCTTGTCTCATTTCAAAAGCAGTCAGAGTACCATGTAATTGAACAATAGTAAGAGTTTGCAAATCTTGTCTTTCTTCAATAGCAGAAACTTTAGAGTCAAATTTTGAAGTCAAAGATCTCAAGACCTTTTCCACCAGAGTAGTATCAGCCATGGTTTCACCCAAATTTCTCATCCGATTTACAAAATCATCTAGACGAAGAAAGAAACTGGCAACACTTTCATCACTATGCATCTTCAAATTTTCATATTCAATTCTAAGAGTTTGGAGTTTTGCACTTTTTACCTTTGTGTCTCCTTCATAGCTTAGAATGATTTTGTCCCATATGTCTTTTGCCGAATGTAGTCGCATCACTTTAGCAAATTCTGATTCAGACATGCTTCCCAATAAGACATTCACTGCTTTGGCATTGATTTCATACTTCTTTCTTTCAGCTGCATCAGTAGGAATACTTGCCGGGCATTGATAACCTTCTTCCACGATTTCCCATACATCTGCACCAAGACTTTGCAGATATGCTTTTGTACGTACCTTCCAGAATATCAGATTGCTTCCATTGAATAGAGGTGGCTTTATAGACATTACTCCTTCTTGACTTCCCATTGCGACGGATCTCCTTTAAGCGATCAAGCTTCTCCACAAGGACCTCCTCTGATACCAATTGTTGGGAAAAATACTGAGAGGGGGGGGTGAATCAGTATTTACTGCATATTCAAAACTTTCACTTTTTCTTGCTTCTAAAATGCATACGCTACTTTCCTGAATCAGACTTGCGTATATACGCGGATACCCTTTACGAAACTCGCGTATACACAGATATCTATTTATGTCATTAAATCTTCACTTAAATCATTCCTCCATTTATTCATCAGATATTCATTAAGCAGTAAACATGTGCAGTAAGAACATAATAAATCATCACACAAAGCATCACACATGAACACCAGGATTTTTAGGTGGAAACCCAAGTCGGGAGAAAACCACCGCTGCAGTTGCTCAGCCTTCAATATTTTATTATAGAGAAAACATGTTACAACATATGTGCTGGCGCAGACTTGACCAGCACGTAGGCACCCACCTGCGCTCGTTTACCAGCCTCTCCTGGAAGGGAGCTACGACCCCCCGACTCGTTTACCAGCCTCTCCTGGAAGGGAGCTACGACCCCCCGATCTCGTTTACCAGCCTCACCTGGAAGGGAGCTACAACCCCCTGACTGAAGGCTACAACCCTCAACACCACCTTGGACCACGTTTCATCAATTTTCACACTGGATCCAACAACTTCAATAGAACACAACTTGCAGGCCACAATTCATCATATTTCCAGACTGAACCCTTTTCATACTTTTAAGCACAAACATACATCATCAACAGATACATACCAATTCAGACAACCCAGATCAGATAGCAGTAATACAGCAGAACAGATCAGATGTTTCATACCCTTTCACTTCAGACAGATGTTCGCCTAGATGTTCGCCTCATCACAGATCTAAGCCTTCCATAATCAGATCTAGCAAATACAAATGCATTTCAGATCTAGATCCCCTTCTTCATCATTGGTGCATCATACATTCAGATTTATCTTCAAGTGTAACCCTTTCCATTCAGATCTACTTCAGAGAGAAGTATTCATTCAAGCTCAGACATCTTGCACCCACACTCATGATTTGCACAATGAATTTCTTCTCCTTATATAGGTTTATCTTTTTCAATACCACGGGCCAAACCAATACCATGAGCCTTCAATACCACGAGTCAAACCAATACCATGAGCCTTCAATACCATGAGTCTTCAATACCACGAGTCATCAATACCATGAGCCTTCAATACCACGAGTCATCAATACCATGAGCCTTCAATACCACGAGTCTTCAATACCATGAGTCTTCAATACCACGAGTCATCAATACCATGAGCCTTCAATACCACGAGTCATCAATACCATGAGCCTTCAATACCACGGGCCCCTGGAATTGCACTTTTTGAGCGCTTTTTCCCATACGCGACTTATCACGTTCTTTTTAGACATATCCGCGTATTCATAGAGACATAATTTTTCCATCATACTTTGATCACATTCTGAATTCCTTTCTTCATTGCACACTGTAGATACATCATATTTTCTTCATCAAGAACATATTCTAGCAAGCACAACTTCATCAAGTAAGTTTCCATCATCTTTATCAAGTGGGTTTCCTTTCCATATTTTCTTCATCAAGAACATATTCTAGCAAGCACAACTTCATCAAGTAAGTTTCCATCATCTTTATCAAGTGGGTTTCCTTTCAAGGACAACACTTAGCATCATATTGTCAACAAACATCATATCACATCGTATTTACATCATCATTTACCAAGTCCATCAAGTCAAGAATAACTTCAATGTGTGGATTCCCACCAAGACAACACATGTCAATTGTACGCATGTCTTCATCTTCATTCAAAGGCTGCCATCAAGGACAACACTCTCGTGACGACGCAAATTAAAGTTTCCATTACAAAAATGAGATGTAAAAGGAAATTTGCGCAAATTGCGGATACATTGGACTTCCCTAGTGAGGAAACATACGTAAGAATTTTCATTCTTAGAACATGTAGATCCATTTATGACATGTATTTATGTCTCTCTTCGAGTAGTGATGTGATCTTTGATCTTACCTCGAGCATCAAAATAAACTGTCATCTCAAGGACCGCACAACGATCGAAGCGAGACAGTATCTTTAGCAAAATTAACCAAAAATAAGGATGTATGGATGTGACATACCTCCCTACAGATTTCTTAAATTTCTAATGATTAGGATTTCTACGTTGGCATACATAAGGAAAATGTTGAATATGGATGATTTACACTTTTTTTCTATTAGGAAAAAATATTGATTCAAGTGGAAAGAACAAAATAACGCATCCATCGTCAACACTAGAGCAACTGAAAAAGAGGAAAAATCCTTATTGAAACAAATTAAGTTGAAATTGAGCTTCACCTGGTCTTATGATCCTTTGGGGATCATCTCTAAACTCATAGTTGAACATAAGGAAACTCCATATCTACACACGCCAATGCCAAAAATAGAACAATATGTTAACCAAGATGAATAGAAAGAGAATAATTTACAAGAAGCATAAGATAAATTTGTTATTTTAACAGCTACACATAGGAAGGAAACAATGATACAAGAGAAACTTCATCCCCTTCAGTATCAGAGACTCAAGATAAAAATTTCATAGTAATTAAGAGGGGGAAGAAAAACATCACTCAAGATGAACCTTTTCAGGAAGAATGTTTAGAACAACATAAAAATATGGGACTAACATGATTTCAAATAGCACCATTACCAAGAATTGAATAAATTATTACATATTTTCAAAATCATTTATTTCTTAGGCTGCAGTCTAGCCCAATATTGTTTCTAGGTATAAATAAACCAAAAGAAAAAATTCAACACTCAAGGCCACTACCTATATTGAATTTTTGAAGAAAACTTTTTCAACACAACACAAACTTATTTTTTCACTTGATACAAAAAAAAGCCATTTCTAGGTAGCGTTTCTGGAAACCAAAGTTCCAACTCCCAAGAGTTAAAACTATTATAAAACTTCTATGTTTTCATTTGATACAAAACAAATACATCCAATTGACCAAATTGATTTAATAAGAGAGCTAGAGAAATGATTTACTCCACCTTAACCAATTCAGCAATGGCAGTATCAAGGTTGGAAGGTTCACTTAATAATGTTCATTCTGAGTTAAAAATGGATAATATTTCCTCATTGGCCAAATATAACAGGATCAATTCATTAGAATATTTGATAATTAAATTATGATATGATCCTAGTAATGTCAAAGCATCATAAGAGATAATAAGGAAAAAAAAGTTGACATCCAATCCCTAAGGAAGCAACTAAAGCTTCCCACTACAAAGCATTCCAAAAAAAAAGTAGGAGAGTTGGAGGTAGAGATGGAGAATATGTTCACAATGATAACTAAATAAAATCTTCAAATATAGAAGAAGCAGGTTGAGATAGAAACATTGTTAAAGGATAAAGTGTAGTAGTTAAGTTTTCCAACAGCTATCCCTATAGAAACTACATTTATTGCAGGTACATCAACAACATGGACTTAAATAGGAGATACTATCAATGAGAAAACATATTTTTCAAAGGTCATGGGAGATTTATCATTAAAGGATAAATAAAGTGAAAATCTTAAAGCTCAGCTCCAGATACTGCAACAATTGAAAATAAAAAATGATCATGCATATGTAGCAGAGCTGCAAAAGAGCTATATATTAAATCAGAGGATAGAAAGTTATGAAAATGAATCAGTGATGGCACAAACTATTTCTCAAGAGAAAGAAAGCATTTGGATTAGTATAAATTAATCTATGAATTATATGTGGTCTTATATAGAGAGCATTTTTTAACAAAAATAATTGTTGCAAAAAGGAAAAGAGGTTGTGTCCTAAGTAAAGGAATAATTAGATCATAAACTAATAAATGCAACTATAGTAACCATGACTATAAATTCTATAAAAAAAATAACCAGAAGAGTACGATATTCAATACAAAAAAAATACTATCTTAGAAGTCTGGAAAGTCCTTAGTAAAAGGAACTTAATGTTGTAGTTAGAAAACAAATGCCATATTATAGAAGCTCATATTAAGAAATTTCACTAAAAGTTTAATGTGTTATGTCAGAAATTACTTCTAGGTATTCAAGGTATGGGTGATAAACTTATTCCTTGAGAAGAATATCAAAGAAGGTTGCATGGCATAACCATTGAAAAAGCTAAATTTTCTAATATCAAGGGATCTATCAATGGGAAAACTTTCATGGAGGGTTTGAATTATGATCTGTTAATTCAACATGAGATTAAACACTTATTCATAGTCAAACCAAGTTTTGAAAAATACATTGAAGTTGCTGAAACCTATAGGAAATTGGTAAAATTTACCCTTCATCATGAGGATATATGGGATAAACTATGTGAGCTTATCTAATGAAGAGGAAGCGGGTGTTTCAGCAAGAACGTGAAGATTCTTAACAGAAAGGAACAAAATTTCATGAACAACAAATAATTCAACAATTTTTCAACTCTCGTCATAAGCATTTTTCCTTGAATTATGTATCATATTTAAAATTAGTTTGTATTTCCCATTTTCTAGTGCTATTTGTGTTAAAAAAATCCAAATCATTTGTGTTTGATATTTTGTAATAAATTTTGTAATTAAGTCGAGATATTTTGAGAGAAAATTGTATATTTATGATGTAACTCAAAATATACATGGTTGAACCATTGTGATAAACGTTTGAGCAACAATGTAATATCCTGCAATTTTTTCTGAGAATAATACAAGGATTATGGACTCATTTTGAAGCATGTTGTGTTTTCCTGTGAGTCTTTCTATGTTTTTAATGTTCCATTTTTACTTATTTCTACGCATATTGGAAGAAAAATAGTAAATATGGGTAAGATTAGATTAAATGTTAGTTTATATGACATCCCTTGCAAAGTTATAATCAATTATAGAGATTACTTAACTAAAACTATTTGTTTTTCTTTTCCTCTCAAGAAATACAAAATTTTTGAAACCTAGTGTGACCTTTATGTAATTCACAACTGGGAAAAGTGGAAATTCCTTGATAACGATGATGAATTGAATATTTAGGAATCCTTCCCATGCCAATTTACCTTCCTTGAGACCAAATTCTTTCCAAAGTTTTTCACGGTGCAATTACAAATATCTTCTAAGTCAAAGGGATTTAATTTCCCAAATCAATGAAATTTTGTTCACTATCACCCTTGAATCAATTTAAAAATATTACAGATTAATCCTGTAGTACCATTGCATCCTTTTTATGTAGCTTCTCTTGTGTAAATTTATCAAAAATTTACCTTCTCCCAAATAAGAAAAATATTTGAGACTTTCATTCTTGAAAATTCAAAACTACCAAGAAACAATCCACCTTACTCCTCATCCATATTCCCAGAAATGTCAAGAAAAATTATTTATATGATTTCAATTTTACTAGGTTATCCATGTGATGAGTGGGTTGTTGAATTTATTCTAGGTTCTATGATTATTTTCAGTAAGAGAGAAACCATCTTACATTTTGTATTATAGTGAGTTTCTGGCAGATTCTATTCATGATCAATTCCTCAAGTTTTCTACAAAAGGTTCTTTCAAACATCATTCAATACTAGTATACCTGTATCTATTTTTATAAGAAGAAAAAATTAAGTTTCCATTAATAAAATTAGATGTACAAGGAAATCCCAAGTCTGTGATGCATTGGACTTCCCCAGTGAGGAAAAATATAGAATACTTTTCACTCTTAGAATATGTAGATCAATTTGTGCACATGGCTTTATGTCTCTTGAGTAGTGATGTCATTCTTTGGATCTAGCTTGATATAAAAATAAATCTTCATCTTAGTGATGAGACAAAGGTAGGATACTAGTATATTTACCAAAGTTAATAAAAAATAAGGATCTATGAATGTGAGATTCCTCCTTACAAATTTCTTAAATATATAACAATTAGGATTTTTGCATTGGAATACATAAGGGAAATGTTGAATATGGATGATTGACAATTATTTTCTAGTAGGAAAAAATATAAATTTAAGTGGAAAGCACAAACTTACACATTCATTGTCAACACTAGAGCAACTAAAAAAGAGGAAGAATCCTTATTGAAACAAGTTAAGTTCAAATTGAGATTCACCTGGTCTTATGATCCTTTGGGGATCATCTCTAAACTCATAGTTGAACATAAGGAAAATCCCTATCCACACACACCAAGGCTAGAAATAGAAAAATATGTCAACCAAGATGAATATAAATGGAATACTTTACAAGAACCATAAGATAAAGTTGTTATTTTAATAGCTACACATAATCTAGTTCCACAGGAGAAGGAGACAAGGAGACCAAGAGAAATTTCATCTTCTTTAGTATGAGGAATTCAAGATACCAATTTAATATTAATTAAGAGGTGGAAGAAAAAAAACACTCAAGATGAACCTTTTCAGGCATAATGTTTAGAAAAACAGAAAAATATGGTACTAACAAGATTTCATATAGGAACATTCCCGTGAATTTAATAAATTATTACATATTTTCCAAAATCATTTGTTTCTTAGGCTGAATTTGAGCATAATATTTTTTATAGGTATAAAGAAATCAAAAGAAAATTGCGGTACACAAATCCACTACCTATACTGAATTTTCGAAGTAGTCTTCTTCAACACAACACAGACTTCTTTTTTCACTTGATATAATAAAATAAATCTCATATAGCATTTTTGGAACCCAAAGTTCCAACTGCCAAGACTACAACAAATTACAAAACTTCTATTTTTCCATTTGATACAAAAAAATACATCCAAATGATCAAATTGATTTAATAAGAAAGCTCGAGAAATGATTTACTCCACCTTAACCAGTTCATCAATGGAAGTATCAAGGCTGGAAGGTTCACTTAACAATATTCATTCTGAGTTAAAAGGGGATAAGATGTCCCCATTAGAAAAATATACTACGATCAAGTCCTTAGAATATTTGATAATTAAATTAGGATATGATCCTAGTAATGTCAAATCATCATAATAGATAATAAGTAAATAAAAAATTTGACATCCAGGCCCTAAGGAAGCAACTAATGCTTCCCACTACTGACCATCCATAGAGAAAAATAGGAGAGTTGGAGGTAGAAATGGAGAATATGTTCAAAATAATAATTGAACAAAATCTTCAAATACGGAAGATGAAGGCTAAGGTAAAAACATTGTTAAAGGAGAAAGGGTAGTAGTTCAGTGTTTTGGCAGCTATTCCTATACCAACTACATTTATTACAGGTACATCAACAAGAGGGACTTCAATAGGACCTATTATCGATGAAACAACATATTTCCCAAAGGCCATGGGAGATTTATCATTCAAGGATAAATAAATTGAAAATTTTAAATCTCATCTCCAAAGCTTAAAGCTCTGAAATCCCCTTGAAAAGTTATAATCAATTATAGAGATTACTTAACTCAAACTATTTGTTTTGTTTAATTCCACTACGGAAATTAATTTCTTGTTCATGTTGTCTTTACATATGTTCTGTTTCACTATAAAAAAGTTTTACAAGAATCAATTGTATATTCCAATTTAAATCTTATATCTGAATATTTAATGAAATATATATACCATATTTAATTCAATCTTTCAAAAGAATTTAAAATCTTTATTTGTTAAAACTGAAGAATTTACCCTTTCTTATATCAGCGATAAAATTAAGACTTATGTTTCCTTAACAATTTAAAGCATTGGTCATCCAACCTAATTAAACAAACATTATATATTCTTTAAAAGAGCTCCTTAGCCTAGAACTGTCTACAAAGGATAGCACATACGTTGTTTTACGACAACTATGAAAAAAATTTAGTGTCTTAAATTCTATTTTGTACATTACACTCATCATCTACAGCTAAAATGAAACACCCTAAATCTTGGTTTATGACATATATAAGATGATTTATAGCTTCAGTATAATTACACACAATATTTATCAATCTTACTTCTCTTTATATCCTTATATGTTATCCTATGTAGAATGGAATGGTAACATATGACATGTCCATTTTTAAAGTCCCTCCTAGTTTAGCACACAAGGACCTTGATAAGAAAATACCAAATTTTGGGGGAATATTTGTAACGAATATATCCATTACGATACTTTTAACAGGAATTTGCGCTAAAATTACTACCAAATATTTGATTAAATCCAAACACTACACCTTTTTTGAGTCAGATATATATAAATCACTATAGGGTCTTGTCACTTGCAATTAAAGTTGATAAATAATATTTTTAGATTCCCTAGAATCTAAAATAAAATTATATAGGACAAAATTGTGAATATTTAGAGTCAAATATAAAGGAGGAACACTTTTATCTTGAACATTTTGTTGGTTTCAGGGGTCCTGACCTAGGTTCGATGTGCAAGGTTTGCCAACAAACCCTGATACTACTGGCCCTTTCGGCAGTGACCTACTTGCGCAGTTCACAGTCTCACCCGAAGTGGTATGGGTGGGTGTTGGAACCAGGTTTCCGCACCCTGAGAAAGGAAGGGTAACGCAAGCAGGGCTACATTCTGTTCAGATTACCTTGTCTCTGCGCGGGGTTAAATATGTATCCAATTTCATCCACGTGCAATAGATCTATAATTATATGCTTCTCATAACATCAACACAACAGTACATAACCTGAACATAACAGATCTAGATCTACTGCAATACACAGAATTTTCGCAAAGATAGAATAACCGTTAGCGCTCAAATCTACCTCAGGCTGAAATGAAGTAAAACTCAAGGCTACATCAAACCACGCTCAGCCTCGTAGCTAGCCCTACGAGGACAGAGAGGGCTCTCTCCGTCAATCTCGATAAAATGAGCAATAGGATGCGATATGACTTACAATAGGAACTGATTTTAGGCTAGTAAAGAGATAGGTATGTTTGATTTTTTGGTTTTTGGGTTTTCGCTGGAGAAATGGGAAAACAAATTTTGGGTCCGGGGATAAGGTCAGACCTTTGCAGAGTTCAAGCTGGGGCGAGGTAGGTGATGATCTTGATGTTTTAAATTGGATATATGGATAGATTAGACCGACGAGGAGCTGAAGAGGGCAAAGAAGAACTTGGATCCTCTCCAAACAGCTGAAAACATATAGAACTAACTGAATTCAAAGGCCAAGCACTGTAAACAATGGATTCAACCTTAATCACTCATTCAAACTAGTTCAGAAGCATAATGAAAGGATGGCATACATTAAACATGAAGAAACTTACAGTAAACAAAGAAGAAACACCATCAAGAACAGAACACCACAAGGATCCCAACAAGTGCCGCAAAACCCCTGATCTTTCCTTAGCCAAAATATGAAAAATATGTACAATGATATCAAAAGTATCCCAAGAGTCCAACGTGTAGAATGCCTCAGAAATTACAATATATAGATCACTCTAACACCTTTCCCCACCTCTAGGGGTCGAATTCCCTCTTCAGGGATCAGTTTCAACCAATTCTAATCATGGAACTACAATCTAGGCAGCTAACAACTTGCCTCTAAAAGAGTAAAAACTGATCCATTACATGATTTTTTAATCATTTGAGAGTGAATCTTCTAGAAGAGATAAAAACAAGCCAAAGTTACATATCAAACATGAATTTACATCATAAAAACCCAAAAATTCTACCCATAAGCAAAACTGGTTCATAATAGGCGAAATACTGAGCTGGCAGCTGAAAATTCAGAAAAATTTCTAGGTGGGTCGCTCCTGAACTGCGTGGGTCGCTCATGTTCCAGGCTGATTTTGAGGTAGCTCCCGGCATCCAAATTGAGCTCATGATAGCTCGTTGGAAAGCCCTGGATGTCTAATTTCCAACCCAAGTGGAATTTCGGAATTTGGAGTTGATTTGACCCTCCAAAACTTCATTCTCCCAGAGGTACTTCCTGCTGGTGCAAAAGGTGGCAGCAAGGTGGTTTTCATGGTGTTTTTGAGCTGTTTGACCATCCATATTTTGTTGAAATGCTAAGTTGACTTCAGAGGATGCATAATTAACCATGAAAAATCCAAAAATGTAAAAATCTCCTCCAGCAAGTGTCTCAAAAAAATGTGAGCGCATGAGCGCGCGACCCACGTAGCTGCAAAACCTGTTTTTTAGACCAAAAATTTGAAAATGACAAAATTTTCTCCGAATTTGCCCAAATTCGGAGCGGAGGTTCTCCATCATGTGTCCTACCCAGTCAATGAAGCCTCGGCCAAAATCCGGAGTGGATCAGGCCTTTTCCGCCATTTTAGTGCTCTCCTGGTGCATGCAGCTCCTGTGGTGAAAACACTGTCTCGGTTGTATGTGTTGGTCTCTATCATGATCCTCTGAATGTACCTGCGCTGATGAAGAAGGCGAGACCCCTTCCACGCCATGTGGAGATAGTACTCGCGTTGCTGATGAAGTCAACGAGACCCCTTCCACCCCGGGTGAAGATAGTACTCGTCGTGATGTTGAAACAAAGCTCTGTGGCTTCTCTGAGATGTTACCACTACTGGTGCACTGGTATGCTCCATCTCAGTGCATCAACCTCAACGATTGAGTCACTGTCCGACTCCTGCTCATACTCTGACTCTGTCTCAGACATATCTCTGATCAAGTTTTTGGCAATGTGTACACTGATATGAATGCAGTGAAAGCAAAATTAGGATGTATGTTTAACACTCAACCAATATTCCCATCGTCAAAGCACTATCAAGGAATCAAATTATGGATAAAATCTCAGCTTTTAAATGGGCTGAAAAAGGCACCATCTCTGTTTTGAATGCAAATGAAATTTCGACCAAATAGGAGCAGGCAACCTTCAAAAGTTGAACACATCTAGTCAAAGGAGAGCATGGCATTAATAATAATATCTTTGTCTAGGAGTAATGACCATAAAGGTTTCAATGGGCCATTTGAAACAAAGACACGAGCATATTTTTACATTGGGCAATGTGACCCATTACAAACATGGGCAATGTGACTCAAAGGGTTTAAATATGGTATAACAAAAGCAATGGTTGCAGTGGTATAATGGGTATGAGAGCAACTTGATTTTGATGTTATATGGAAGGCTGGCCATATCACTGTCTTAAGATAGCAAACACGTTCTTTCCACCATTCATTTTCATTTCAAACCCTGAAAACAATGATATTATGACTTTTTGATGGTAGCTTGAGTCGATTCCAAGCCAATCTGGGTGCGCAAACTGAATTTCAAAACCCTGTGTCTGCGTGGGTCGCGCAGGCTCTGCGTGGGTCGCGCAGCCCAGGTGGGTCGCGCACCTGCAAACCTACACTGCTGAACTGACTCTGCGTGGGTCGCGCAGCCCAGGTGGGTCGCTCTCCCTCAACGTGGGTCGCGCAGCCCTAAAACTCTGTCCACACACTTCAAAACTCTGAAATCGGCCCTCCACTTTGCAAACACGATTTGGGAGCTATGAAATTGGTTCAAATGAAACTTGTTTGGCTTTTATACATGTCACAAATATCTTCACAATCAGATTTTATTTCAAATCTAATTTCAAACCCATATTACAAATGTTTTTGTAATTTTCACTTTGGCTTTTTCAAATACAAACTTGCTTTGGCTTCTTTGAGGTCGATACTAATGATTTTGCTGTCTTCTTGCAGGGATATGGCTGTCTTGGCTAGAGAAAAGACCAGGGGTCTGCTTTTGACAATGTTTTCATGGCGGAACAATTACAATTTATTACAAAATGACAATGACAAATTTCTAGTTCCAAAACAGAGTTTTGGACTAGAAATGTATTTTTTTTTTAAAATGCTGATGATAATAAAAATAGAAATCCAAGTACTGGACTCTCCTCACCTTGCAGGCTTTATGACTGGTGTATAAATGACTCAAAAAACCCTAAACACCAAGACCTAGGACACTTATTGACATTTTAATGACCTCATACATAATGACAATGACTATAAATAATTTTTTGAGAAAATATTTTTAAAATAGCGCTGCAGGTATATCATGAGGAAACATAAGATGACAGACCCCTTCGTCAGTTCCATGGCATGCTCCTAGTGAAATGCAACGAAGTGGAACAAGCGAGACATCTAAAAATGAATATGCAAAAGACGAGACGATCACTGACGGAGGGCTGTAAAGGCCGACTCTAACAATACTAGAGCAGAATAGATCCAATCATTCAATATACAGACCTTCGTAGTGCAAAGACAGAAAATGCATAACACAATAATATCATAAATCCACTCAATAGTACTCATAGATTCAAATCTAATAATCCAGCATATTCATTAATTCATCACCCTTAGAATTACCTTCCCAACCTGCACACATAGTAGCAGGGTCCACACACAGCTGGACTAGGATCTCCACGCATACAGCCAGCAAGAGTCCGTTCCCCAAAACCCAAATAGATCGCATACACAATAGATTGCATCAATAGATCATCAAATCCTACCTCTTACAATCTGAAATGCCTCTCTATTTATAAAAATGTGGCTTTAACATTCCTATGGTCCGTAACCCATGGTTTTCGGACCCCTATTTTACCGTTTAACCCCATTACAATTCTTTCGGGGCCTTGACCCACCACAAAACCCCTGCGCTATAGTAAATATAATAGAAATAACCAGAATGGATTGGTTTTGTAGCTTGCTAGTAGACCCCATTCCAAAAATCCCCCAACACAATCTTGTGATTCATCCCGAGTCACAGCATTGTTGCGACCCCATGATTTGTAGCCTGGTATGGTTTGAGTCGACCTCTATTGACAAAACTAGGAAGGGGGTCAGCATGTAGGGTAGCTAACAAGACCTCTCTGCCATTTGTAACCTGCTAAATTATGTAGGGACCAAGCCAATGCTACTAGAATTTTCTAGGATGTTTCGCAAATTGGTTGTCATATAACAAGACAAGATCACCTACGAAAAATGTCTTTTGGTGAATGTGGCGATCATGCCAGGCTTTATCTCTAGCTTTTTGTACCTGCTTTTGAAACTGAGTAATAAACTGATCTTATTCCAATGCTACCATTTGTGCCAGGCATTCTTCTATGATATCAAAGTCTGCCATATTTGTCAATGCTGCAATGCGCAGGATACGAACAACATATTCTATGGGCATGATGGCCTTCTTTCCATAGACCATTCGAACAGGTGTCCTACCAGTCAGCTTTTTGCAGGTCGTTCGGTAAGCCCATAGGACCAAGGGGATGCAAATATCCCAGTCACTATGATTGGCATTACAAACCTTTGTTAATGTCTGTTCCAAAATTTTGTTGAGAGCTTCCACCATCCCATTAGCTTGGGGATGGTATGGTATACTCTTGGCATGGTGGATCCAGAACTCATCGTTCAAGTATTGAATTGTTTGGTTAACAAAATGCGTACCTATGTTGCTCATTAGGATTTTTGGGCAGCCAAACATGGTCAAAATCTGATCAAAGATGAAATGCGTAGTAGTGTCAGCAGTACAATCCTTTACAGCCTATGCCTCAACCCATCATGTGACATAGTCAATGGGAGTAATAATGTAGCGCATTCCGGTTTTCTTGCCTTGTGGATTAATGGGTCCTATAAAGTCAATGGCCCATTTATCGAAAGCCTGTAGGTCCATTTGAGGCTGTAATGACATATCATCTTGTCATGAGGGGCGGGCGGTTTGTTGGCAGGTATCACACATTCTACAATAGGTGTAAGAATCCTGATGTAGGGTAGGCCACCACAAACCAGCCCTCAAAATATTTTGCATTGTAGCCCTACCTGCGTAGTGGCCGCCAGCAACTCCCTCATGGGCCTCTACGAGGACGACAGGTCTTTCATGTTATAATACATATCTGCAGAGTATTTCATCTTTGCAAATCTTGTATATCTATCCTGCAATGATAGTAATGTCTTCCACTCAGGTAACTAACTCATTTTTTTGTTGCACTGAATACACAGCAAGGGCCATATGTGTACTAAGGAACTCAAGGATATCAGAAAATTTCTCATCCACCATTTTAATGGTAAACAACTGCACATTAGGTAAGCCTTCGTCCAAGTTAGTGGGTACTTCAAATGTATCAATATGAGACAGATGATCCGGGACTGCATTCAACCTTCCAGGCTTCACGATGATGTCAAATTCATACTCTTGAAATAGGAATAATCAGTGGCAAATCTCCCCCCCCCAACATAGGCTTGTTGACCAGGTATTTCAAAGCTGAATTGTATGTAAACATCTTAAAGTGTCCCCCGAGTAGATAGTTTCCATACTCTTGTAGCACATACACCATAGCCAGTCCTTCGCGTTCAGTGGTAGAGTAATTCCGTTTGGCAACTAAGATTTTTCGACTGGCAAAGGCAACCGGATCATCAATATACCATTCACCAGGCTGCATAAGGACCGCATCCAAGGCAATACCTAACGCATCAACATGTACATGGAATTCTTTTTATCAGTCAAGGAATATCAGTATGGGCACATAAATCATCTTCTCCTTGATTAGTTCAAATCTCTTTTGACATTCATCATTCCAAAAAAAAGAAACATCTTTCTTTCGCAATTGTTCCATGAGTGTTGTGATCAGGGCATATCCTTGAATGAATTTCCTATAATAACCTGTGTGATCGAGAATGGAGTGTATTTGTTTCTCCATTGTATGGGCTGCCAGGGTGATAATTACATCTATCTTCACAGGATCAACCATTAGACCCTGCCGACAGACTATATGACCCAGGAGGATTCCGAATGGTACGAAGAAGACACACTTCTTGACCTTTAGGGAGATTTGGTGCTTTTGACAAGCATCCATAATTAATCATAGGTTCAAGACATGATCTTTTAAGAAGCCAAACATCGTCCATTCATCGAAGTAAACCCTCAGAAACTTATGGATAAATTCTTTGAATACGGCCACTACTACCCTTGAAAAGATAACAGGTGCATTCTTAAGACCGAAGGGCATGACCATGTACTGGAAGGAGCCCCATTCGGTGGAAAAGGTGGTCTTACTGCGATCCTCTGGTGCAATTCTGATTTTATGCTATCCCAAGAATCCATCTGTGAAGGAATAGGCCTCCTGGCCACCTACGCTATCCAATATTTCATGGGAGAAGGGAGTAGGGAAGGGGTCGTGAATGAAGGCATCATTTAATTTTCGGAGGGCCACACAGATACATATTTCTCATTTTTTTTTCTCCTGAATGACCATCGGGCTGATCCAATCTGACTTCTAAACTAGTTCAATGATACCTGCAGTCAACATTTTGTCCAGCTCTTCTTTGACCTTTTTTTTATATTTAGGATTCAACTGGTAGGGTCGCTACTTGATGAATCGTGCCTCCAGCTTTAGAGTGATGTGCATAATGCCGAGGTCCACTGTAATTCCCTTGAGCTCAGAAAAATTTGTAGGGAATAAGGCCTGGTACTCTGTGAGTAGCTTGGTGATTTTTCCCACAGTACCCTCATCCCAATAGTCCCCAATTTTTTCCAATTTATGGTGTTCTTATATCCCAATATTAACCTCACGTAGCTGAAGAGGTTGCATTACATCGACATTTAAGAGTGATGGTATGATAACAATACATTCCCCTTCAGATTCCGGAACAGAGAGATTTTGTGAGTTATCCTCCTCTTCATTGATTACCAAGCTCCGGCAGTTGACTATGTCCTGCATCTGGGCCTCCCATTTCAGAACGAATGGTGGGGTGTGAGGGTGAGGCTTCTTAAAGACGAATTCATCAATGTATTGTGGGGCTTCCTCAAGAATTTTTGTTCCCCCAATGAGTCCGAATGTTCCAAGGAAGTCCTCTTTTAATATTTCCCAATGGCGGGTCCACTGATGTAATTCATAATCTAAGTACCAAGTAGTGGGGATGGGGCCCAGGGCACGTACGAATATATGGATCCACTCGTCTGGGGTTCGGTTAGCCCACTTGGTTGTCCATATATTTAGATGCACATGGGGATCTCCAGGTCCTAGGAATATCTTCGTGCGCACATCAGTAGGGGGTGTGAATTGCAGCACCATCCTATCCCGACACATCTCCCATTCTAGGAATGTTTTTTTGTGGGTATCCCACCATCAGGAAGGTGTGCCACGTAGTGCTAGATTGAGAGCATAGAGTTGTTGATCCTTGGGCACCCTATCTTCTAAAGTTCTTATGAAATCCTGGATAGTACTAGACCCATCAAAGTGGGGAAGGTCCCTTACCTTCAAAGTGATGCAGTAGAGCGTCCTTGCAATCCAAGGGCACCGTAGGGTTGAAACATCTTGTAGTCGAGTCTGCCACTTCTCAAGTTCTTCATCTAGATCAGAAAAGTACTCCCTCTTCTTCTCCCAGTTGGTTACTCCACCTATTGCAGGATTATCCTGGTCCTGGTCCTCTGTTGTCATCCTATAGATGTGATCGAGCTCCTCGTCTTCATATGCTAGTTCGGTATACCGTGTGCCCTCAGCGGGATCTAGTGGTACTATTAGAAGTGTCCCATTCTTCTCAAACACCATGCTACTTGAAGACTTTCCTTCCGCCCGGCGGCTGCGTAGGAGCTTCAAGCATGTCCTCAAAAGGTTTCAACTCTCTTTCTTCCGGGAAGTAGGGCTCCTGCTGATTCCTTCATCCTGGGAGCTAGATCCTTCCAAATAGCAAGCTCCTCTCTTGCTTTCTATGTGACCATGCTACATGTTATTCTCCTTAGCTCCATTTTGACTCTCTATATGTTTTGTGTGGGGGTAGACTATTTTTCCTTCATCTTTGTTAGCAGAATTGGGTAATATTCGAGTTCATGGTCCAAATGTCGACAGTATTTATAGGTCTGTCTAGTGGGATTTGAGAAATCCCGGGCGAAGTGCCCTACCTCTCCAAAGTTTTAGCAGATTATTTGGCCCCATCCTCATCTTGCGCTTCCTCCTCGCCCCCCCTGCCCCATGCAAGGGAACCACCAATGCTCACGGGGGATCTCGAAGAGGCAAGATCAGATTGTACCCTATAAAGGGTTCCTCGATCTACTAGTAAGTCATACGTGCAGAAATTATTCTCATCATGTCCCATATATTGGAAGAACCTACACCATTGCTACTTTAATTCACCTCTACTTATCCGTGGACACTGGGTCATATCATGCAGTCCCGCCACTTGGAAATCCTCGCACCAAAGGTCCATGGTTACTCCCTTCCCTCACTCCATCCGTAAGTTTTGTATTTCCATGTGCATGGCCTCGATTTGCTCCTCAATTTGTTGTATGCCTTCCCTTGCGTCATCCTTAGGTGTCACTTCAAGTTTCATGGCATCTTCCAAGGTTTTTTCTTGTGATTCAAAAGCCTGATGGCCCATGGGCATACGCAAGTGAGTAAGGAGCATAGCGATAAACCATTCTGTGTGCTGTTTGTCATCGTAATTGAACTTGCCTTCCCAGATTGATTTCTTTAGCCACTGATCAACCTCCCAAAATAGCTCAGATGCCCCATGTTTGAAGTCTTTTACTTTCGATACCAGTTGGGAATAGGATTTCAGTTTCCAAAATTGTTGTTTTAGGGCATCCTTAATATTTTGAAGTGTTGCGCTCTCATTTTGAGATTTGTACCACATATACCAATCCAGAGCCCTTTCCTCAAAAGACAAGTATAGTTGCGCTCTCTTTACAGTATCACTTACCACCCCTTACATCATCCATACCGACTCGGCCACGAACCAAAATCGTTCTAGGTCCTCATCAACTGCTCCTTTAAATATGGGTAATTTTAAGTGTGTTACCATAGGCTCCTCTGGTTTATCTTCTAGAGGCCCTAGCATCGGGGTGGCTGGTGAATTTCGTGTAGGTCTCAACGGTCTATAGGCAGAGCGATCTTCCTCTCACCTATTCCGATAGCTTTCACAGTTCTGTGCTATTCCTAGGCCTCTTCAGCCCTATGCTAGATCTTTGATGCCACTACCTGATCCTATTCTCAGATCTCTTTCGGTCCCAGCAACGGAACCATTTGTTGGCTTGAGGGGTCCTAACCCAGGTTCAGTGTGCAAGGTTTTCTAGAAAACCCTTATACTACTGGCCCTTTCGGTAGTGACCTGCTTACGCAGGTCACAGTCTCACCCGAAGTAGTATGGGTGGGCGCTAGAACCAGGTTTCCGCACCCTTAGAAACGAAGGGTAAGGCAAGAAGGGCTACGTTCTATTTAGATTACCTCATCTTAGCTTAGGGTTAAATATGTATCCAATTGCATCCACGTGCACTAGATCTATAATTATATGCTTCTCATAACATCAACACAATAGTACATAACCCGAACAGAACAAATCTAGATCTACTTCAATACACGGACTTTCACAGCATGATATAACCAGAGCATAATAGATCCAATCATTCAATATAGAGACCTTTGCAGCGCAAAGATAGAAAAATCATAACACAATAATTATCATCAATCCACTCAATAGTACTCATAGATTCAGATCTAATAATCCAACATATTCATTCATTCATCACCCTTAGAATTCCCTTCCCAACCTGTGCACACAAAGAACAGGTCCACACACAAACATAGACTAGGATCTCCGTGCACATAGCCGCAAGGAGTCCGTTCAAAACTCAAACAGATCACTTACACAACAGATCACATCAATAGGTCATCAAATCCTACCTCTTACAATCCGAAATGCCTCTCTATCTATAACAATCTAGCTTTAACATTCCCATGGTCCACAACCCATGGTTTTCAGACCCCTAGTCTACCCTTTAACCTCATTACAATGCTTTTGGGGCCTTGACCCACCCCAAAAACCCTACGTTATACTAAATATAACAAAAATAACCAAAATGGGCCGGTTTTGTAGCTTGTTAGGAGACCCCATTCCAACACATCTAAAATTGGTCCAAAAATAACAAAGGGGTTTTCATCTTATAAATTTATCACATCTCCTTCAACATCCACACTTGAATATTGAATCCATTTGGACACATGTTCCTTATAACCATAATTTCCCTTGAGTTGTGATCAAGGAATTGTAATTTTTACTTTTTATATCCACTTTTCTACATTGAACATGGGAGAAACACATTTTTATGTTGTATATTGATTTAATGGATGTTTTTGAGACTATGAAGATAAGATTTTAACAATTTTATCTTGTGAAAGATCAAAGGTAACTTTATGTACATGTTTACTTGGGACTTGTCGTGTTCTAAGATCATATATTTTGTTTAGCTCAACAATTAGGAACTCGAAAAAGGCTTGGTATTTCTAAACTTCATAAGATTCCATATTTTGAGCTATAGGATGAACTTGGTCCACCAAAGCAATATATTTTTCTTTATGTTTTATCACCAAAAAAAATTGTGTCATCTACAACAGGTGTTGTTTCTTCCACATCTTGATCATCTATCATCAATGGAGGTTGAATTTGTTGGTCATTATTTTTCCTTTAGCTCTGTAAAATTTGTGGATCAAAACGTATTATGTACTTTCCTAGTGCTCTATTCAAATTTTTTTGTACTTATATAGGTTGTGTTTCCATCCTTGAAATTGTATTAGACAAGTTTCTTAATATTGAAGTGATTTCATCAATTTTATGTTCTTCTTGCTTGGTGTTTTAAGATGAACCAATATTGTTTTTTCCTTCAATCTCATTTCTACCTTTTATTCATTTGAATTTAGTTTAATTAATGTTTCTCTACTATCCTCCACCTCAATTTCATAATTTTTCATGTCTGCCAAGGTTCTATATTTTGTCTCATTTAACATAAAATCAAAATCATCATCAAATGCTTTAGGAAACCTAACCTTTGTGCAGTAACTGGAGGTTTACAATGTGCAATAAATCTATTGTAAATTTTATTAAATATCTTCATGAAGTATGACACAAGTTGATTAGGATTCCTTTTGATGTCTTCCAATTTAGAAAAATAATAAATAAGAAATGTCTTCATTCCCCACTGATTTATGAAGATATTGGTTAAATCTTCCCATGTAGCAATAAAATTTGGTTGCAACTGTCTAAACCAAATCCTAACATTTCCTTCTAATGATTGAACAAAAAACCTCATATAAACATGCTCAAGTTATATGTTCCTATTATAAACAAAATCCAAAAATGGAGATAAATGATCTTGTGCATTCAATCCTATCTGACCATTATATCTAGGGTGATGTTTTAGATAACCGTCAGGAAAGTCATGGATCTGAGTTTCTACTAGTAGTACTAATGTGACATATCTAGATACAATAGCTGGTCCTATGCTAGCCATTTGTTGTTGTTGTGAGATGGATTGTCTAGGAGATAGAGGTTTCTTAGAAGAAGATTTCCTTGAAATTTTAGGATTCGTTGAAAATTGAGCGTGAATGATGAACTTTTCAACTACGAAAACATTTTTCCCTTGATATGAAAAGATAAAGGATTTGTATGAATTTTAATATGGTATTCATGCTAATTACAATTAGAAGGATAACTATGGATAACAGAGGATAAAAAATATATCATTTTAATCTCAGGTAGTTTTAGTTCAAGCTATCCTCCTGTATCACAATATTTGGAAAGGGATGTAAGAATTTCAAAACATTCAATTTGATGGATAAATAAGGCATATTCTAGGAGGAATCTCTTACAAAGTAGTTATAAATATATGGGAGGTAAATCAAATCCATGATAAGGTATAAGAATTAATTCAAACTATTTAGGGTGTGAAACTATTTTTATTTGGAGGGAAATAGTAGTAGATGCTTCAAGTATATGTCTTAGGGAAGAAATTAATACATGTCTCTCTAGATCTGATAATTGAGTAAAGAGTTGAGGATTAGAATGAGATATTATATGCCTCCATGAAGCCATATTTAATTTATTAAGTTAGCAGGTGAAATGTTTTACACTTCTAGCATGTTATTAACCATTAATAGGTTATTCTTGTCATTGTACTAGGGAAATAAACTTCAAAACTCTGTTCCTCGACAACAACAACAATTTTATGTTGTTCCTTTGTATGGATTTATAGGATTGGAAATCATAACAAATCATATAAATGATGATTTATTTAAATTTATGTGTTATCACCAAAATCATACCTTATTGGCTGCTAATCAGACAACTTCAGTGTAACTATTTCAAACCAATATTTTGATTGAGGTTTAGCCTCCTCAACCTGAAAGGGCTCTCTCAAGGGTTAATGATACTGAGTAAAGATGTAGATAGATGGTTAACTCTATGTGTCTTTATTTTTTATTTTAAAAAGTTGAAAAGATGGAGACTTGCTACCATTGGGCTATGGAGTCAGTGAGAGGGATAAAGATAATAATAACTCTTCTTATAGAAATTGAGGCTCATATATACTTCAATGAAAGAGTGACACATTCAGGAAAATCCCAATAACTTGAGGTTCAAAGGAAGTCAAAGCACGTCATACATGAATTCTGAGTAATGATACATAAAGGTATTGAAAGGAAAGTATTAAAAGAGATTCATCAAATCTCAACACTTAAAGGAAGTTAGATCATGACTAACCATGAATTATGAGTAATAAGCATAAAAAATTTGAAGAAAACCTTTCAAATATAGGACCCAAACACTCATTTGACAATAGTTCAACACTTAAAGGAAGTCAGAACATGATAAAACATGAATTCTGAGTAATAAATATTAAAAATATGAAAGGAAGACATTTCAAAGATAAGATATAAACTCATTGAAATACACTAAGAATCTTAGGTCTAGAAAATTTTAATTGCTTCTGTATATATCAGTCCATCCAGAGCTTTACAAAATTAGTATTTTTGATAACATTTTCCAACCCTTCATACATCGAAGTACTCATTACTTATAGGCATCTAGCCTTTATGTCTAGTCTACCAATTGGCTAGAAAATTACACTCTACTACTGACACAAAATCTAACCACTAACTGGATTTTTACAACTAGGACTGACAACATTCGAATTAGCATTTATAGTCCTACTATTACTCAAACACCTACTTATTACATTTAAACTAAAGATGATCCAAATATTCCTCAAAAGGAATCATGAATTTCAATCATGTTGGCCATAAAAGAGAAATTAACACTCTAACTATCTCCGTGAAGTTGCTCTGCTTACTATTAAATAGTTGTCAGTTTGATGATTTTGCAATAAAGTGAACTGATATCTTCAAACTGTATCCTTAACAAAATATTCCTACTTATAAAACCACTGATATGATGCTCTTTGACATTTCCCTGATACTCTTTTTCATTCTCATGGAGAAAAACTTTAAATATATGTTTACCTCTCTTCTTCTTCCAAAATTAGCCACCAAAATTAACCTTGCTGTCAAAACAGAGTTTTGAGCTACTTTCGTAGCTAGTTTTGTAGCACAAGCAAAAAAGGTGATATGTGGTGATCCTATGCTATTTTTGACCATTGGGTGATATTAAGTGATAAAAAAAAATTAAACATAACCCTTAAAACTCTTCATCCCTGTCAGTTTAAGTACCTTAAGTCCAAAATTAATTCTTCATAAATTCAGTAGCATAAAATGTTTTTCAATCTTGGCATACACTGTGCAATTGCCTAACTTATCAGACGCTTGACAAAACTTAGGTTTTGAGGCTGAAAAGATCCATGAATATACCTAAATGTAAAGTATGATTAATATAAGACAAAAAATATCTATAATCCATTGTCACCTTCTTATTTACCACCAATTTCTTCATGAGTAGTTTTAATAGTTTTCTCCATAGTTCCTCTTTCCAAATCTTTGTTCGTTGATTCTATCTTCATCATCTCCATATTTTATTTCAACTCTTCGACTTTTATTTGAAGACTTGTCCTCTCTCCCTGTAACCATAAACTCCTCTTTCTTGTGTGTGTCATCATGATGCGTAAAAGTTGTGATTTATTCAACAATTGTTTGGCTTTTCCAATAGACTTTTAAAAATGAGTGACCTGGTCATTCATTTTCTTTTCAACCTCATATATAATTTTTATATACTTCTTGTATCTTTCCAAATCCCTCTTTTTTTTATTCAATTCTTCCTTAACTACTCTTAAATGTCCTTCAAGAATCTTATTTTCAGTTTTCTCTATGACTTTTTCCTTTCCCTTTCTCTGTTTGACTATTTCTTGCTTGTCTTTACTCTATCTCTTTAGATAATATGATTCAGATTATTTTGAAACTTTCTTTTAGATTGATCCTTATTTTCTTTGGTAACCTTTGTCTCAATAGGATATATGACTATGAATTCTTGCACTGCTGACCTTTTTCCTTTATCTTCCTTTTGCTGCTTATTTCTGACAATGATAGTTGTAGAAATATAAGATCTAGTGAAAGGATTTCTAGGTTTTAGAAGAAAACCTAAATCGTCTGGAAAAAATCCAATTTCTTGGCTATAAGTCCCTTCATTTTGACCCTGGATCCCTCTATCTCAGTTTCTTTCACTACCGGGGTTTCTGCAATGTCTATAGCTTGTATAATGCCTTCAAGTCTACCTTTACCTCCAATAATTTCCTTAGCTTTTATTTTAGACCATTTTCTTGCAGGTTCGGTCTTGCTATCTATGACATGTTCGTTCACCTACTTGCTAGTCGTTGGAGGTGATGCTATCTCTTGATTGAATTCAGCTTGTTCTTCCATATCTTTAGTTGTAGATTTTAAACCTTCTTGTTAATTCATTTTTAACTCTGCAGTGGCACTCAGATCTTTCCTAGAAGAAGAAGCTTTGAATTTTGGGGCTTTCCTTGGAGATAAAACATCCATTTCATACCCATTCATGAACAAGAAAGATGCCCAGTCTCTGTTTAATTTACTTAATTCTTCCAGTAATAGTAATTTCATTAACCCATGGTGAAAAATGGAAGTTTCACTTCTTTCAGGTCTTCCTTGCACCTTGTCTGCCATTTTTCCAAAAAATTCTAAAAAGGTAGAAAGGAATATCTATCAACTTTTTCCGTGTAAAATGAACCAACGGCTTGAAGTGATACATGTAGATTGTTTGGAATCTGCCTTCACATGTAAATTATTTCTGTATGAATGTCACTAATTTAGAATAATTATCTCTAAGGCAAGTTCTGGGAATCCATTTATTCATTTTGATCCCTACATGTTCAGGTTTTACATAATCATCACAATTTTTCAATTTAAACTTGGTAGCTTTAAACCATTCTTCTTCAGTCCTTGGTATCCCTGTTTATTTAGAAATTCTATCAAGCAAAATTGGAACATGAAGAAAACCAAATTTTGTATATGTACCTTTGAAATTGATCACGAAATCTTGTGAGACCTATTTATGATGACGTTGCAACCTTTGACATAATTGAATGCGGCCTAATCTTGTAAAATGCTCAACAAAATATGGATCTTCCATGATTAAACTTGGACTTGTAGGCTCGTACCTGAATGGAAAACCTCCTTTATTTACTTCCTTTGGTGTAGCCATCTCTTTGTTGTTCTGCAGCGGTGGCCTTCTTTATATTTTTACACCATTTCAACAAAATCATTTGATGACATCGAGATTTTATGGTAGAAGAAGGCTAGCATGACAAGGGATTTCTATGGGAGATGTTAATGGGAGCAAGGTGCTTTGGTAGCAGATTGAAAAATCAGGAAGCAACGTATGAGGAATGAGGGATGTCTTTGAAAAGAAAAATGATATGGATTTCAAATGGTGGTTGATGCTAAAACGTGCCTGAATTTTGAATGATGAACCTAATCTGACAACATAACCTCGAAACATTCAAATTTTGACCACTAATTATTATGTAGAAAACCGTTATAGAATGAGACAACTTTCATAGTACATTTAGTTTGACAAGTGTCAATTTTTCTACAGAATTACTAGATTTTTTTGCAGCAAAATCTACTAATTTTGTACTAAAATTGTTGCAGACTCAGATACTTTCTGACAGATGGCCATATTTGAGACTTTAGGTCGATTTAAAGTATCTACTCAAGATATATTCCTTTGATATGACTCGAGATCATGCATAACAACTTAAAATAATCCTTAAAACCTATGTTCATCATAAAATTTATCATTTCATGATGTTGTGCAACCTAACTAACCTAAAGACCAACTCGACACATTTCAAGTTAAAATTTTGAGAATTTTTGGGTGACAACAGTATGATAAATGTCTCAAATAATTCACATGTATATAATTCAAAGATTTTAAACATTTCTCAAGTTGTTGATTCCAATACTAACAACATGCAATCTTTGAATGCTTATGATATATGGAAAATAATATATTTGATAATTAAATACCCTTCTTAAGTATATATATTATCAAATAAGCATAAGTGTATAGAATTATTTCTATATATATATATATGTTTGTATATATATATATATATATATATATATATATATATATATATATATATATATATATTCAAGAGATAACAGATCAAAAGAGTTAAATGATGCAGAGATACCAATTTAAGCATTGTTTCCAATTATTATTCTCATTATAAATAATAACTTTGTGATGGGACATCAAGGAGGTCAACACTAAAAGTAGTCTTACCCAGTACTTCTATATTACTTCAAAAATATGAGGAACAATATAACTAATTACAAAATGGGGATTCACATGAACCCAAATAATGTTAAGAACTGAAGAAATAAACCTTTGATTATCTTATAAATTTTCAAAGTACAATAATGTCTTTGTTTCTTTCAAAGTATCAACCCTTCTTAATTTGAATTATAGAGTATATATAGTCTTATAATAATATCTATTCTATTAAACTATTTTACATAAAATGAAATATTTTCCAACGTAATTTGGATAACTCTACAAATACATATCAAAATAGTTATTTTGGAATTGATTTAGTGGAATTTGCACATTATTTGAAGATTTAGTTCATAACTTCTACCTTTAAATTTGGTTCCTTTGATTCTTCTCCTGTTTTTTACCTAATTTTTTCCATTTGAACCTGCCTTATTCTTATTCGATAAGTTCATGTAATTTATCCCTCTTATCATCATCTTGATACAAAATCTTATTACTTTTTGTATGTTTAATATATCTTAGTGTATTTTTCAAATGTGAGCTTCATTACAAAAAGATGGTGAATTTCATATGAAATGAATAAATCATTTTCTAAACCTTGTGGAAACATTCTACCACCAACATTTCCTTTTAATTTAACAAATTTTGTGTTATCTATTTTTATATCATGTAACTTCTTCTAATAATCCTCGTGGAGTATCAATTGGTCATGAACATCCCTAATGGTGGGAGTCCTTTTCACTAAAGAAAAAAAATCTTTTTATGAAACCTCTTGATATAAACTTCTAGGTTTTGGAATTTTTTCTCTAGCTGTAGCATCAAATTTCTCTTTGTCAACACTACTCTCACTTCAAGGCTTTCATCCATCCTATCTTCATTACCCATGTATTCAAGTTTCTCTCTGGTTTTTGAATACAAAACTTTGATAATCGTTGTTTTTTCTCAAGATTTATTATCTAACTCCTCTTTGATATCAGCAATATATGATTTCGCATTGTGAAAAAGATGTCCCTATTCAAAAATAATTTCTATTTATGTCTAAATATCTAAAATGGCTGAATTTATGTCTTTTAGATCTTCTCGTTAGCTTCCAATAGATTTTGCGCATTGAATAATCCATACATATATTTTTCAAATTTATTAGTAAGCTTGAAATTATTTTGTACTTCTACAACATATGCATTATCTTACTTGATTTTATTCTCTTCTTCCTTTTGTAATAATTCCTTTAATTTCTCAATTATTTCTTAATGATATATCTCAAATGGATTTAGAGAATTTTTCAATTGAATCCTTGTTAGATGACCTTGTTTACACTATTGAAATTGTTGTAATGATCTACTACTCTTTCTCCTAAAGAATTATCTCCATATCTTCCTCCATCTTGTCTAGTTGAATGTTTTTCTCAATAATTGTTATCACTGGAAAATCGGAGAAAAATGACATTATGAAATTTCAAGTAGAAGGATTTATAGGGCTGAGAAAAATTAGAGAATTTGAAAATTCTAAAAATCTATAAGGTCGAGAGGAAAAATGTCAAATTGCACACCAAAGATACAGGAAAAATGCACTTTGCATGAATTTTTATTCGATAGGATTCCTAGTCTGTGCAGATTTCCCTCAAAAAGCTATGCAGTCTTGGGAGTGGTGTAAGTCACCATCCGGGACCACTTTCCACACTTCAGGAGAAGATCCTCCACTTGAGGCTACCCAAGGATAGCCGCCTAGAGCCATCTTGTGACCTCAAGTGAGCACACAAAGGAATCAAGTGACTGCATAAAGGAATCAACCCCCACTCTTGGGTCACTATCCACGAGGGAAGAAGGATTTGAGTTTGCCTATAAAATGCCACCATGAGAAGAAAAAAATGAGAACACATTATTATGCTGGCCAAATTTCCCATGATCAAAATAACAGTGTGTGATTCAGAGCAGAAATAGAGTTAGAGGATTCGATTTCTGGCCACCCAACAACTTCAATCCTTTAGGAGAAGAGAGAGGCCTTGCAGAACCAGCTTAAGGGTAAAGCCTTCCTTGCATTGGGTGTTAGAGCTCCATCACTCTACAGGTCCTTTGGCAAGTGTGTAATGTTTTACCCTTCTTACTAATAGTGGTCAGTAAGAGGGGATTATTCAACCTTTTGTATTGTTGTCTCATTTGACTCATTAGAGATTGTGTTTTTCTTTCATTATAGTTGTGTTTCTTCTTCTTATTTATAGCATACTAAATTCCATAATTTAGTTTGTTTATATATTGGCATATGTTCACTAACCTGCTAACCATATTGTTTTCTTGTGACTATAGCTTGTAGGTTGCAACCACTCCTACCAAGCATTGGTGGTTTAGTACACTCGTACACCAAAACCACCACTACAGGATTGGAAAATCCACTTACCTTACACTTTAGGTAAGTGGTTGTGCTTTTGCAGGTACTTCTCTATGCTCAGGATTTCTATTGGACTAGCTCTCCTAATCCTCCTCTCCCCTCATTCACCCATTGTGAAGAGTTGTAGTTCAAGAGGTCCTGAAATTTTTATGCAGGAAAACCAGGTGCATTTTACATAGATAGATGGGACAATATATGTACGTTCAGCCTAGACTTGCTCGCATAGTTGCACGCCTATGTAAGAAATTTCCACGTGGAAACCAAGGAACCTATTTTTCAGTGGGTTTATTTAGTTTGCACAACTGTAAAGTGACTTCCAGCCTAGAGAAAATCTTCCAACATTGTGTTTGGTGTCCCATGACTATTTATAACATGCTTTTAGCTATGTTTTATTCTTTCTAGTTGCATATTTTTAAATTTCAAATTTTATCTTCACAAAACTCACATAGTTTAAGTAGGGGGCAATTAAGTGGCGAAAAGCCACCCATCCAATCTGAATTAACCCATTTTGTGAAAATATACACCAAAACACATAGGTAATTATCAATGATTAAGTGGCCCATATCCACACATGCTTAGCTACTTTCCAATTTATTTTTTCCTGGTTGTAGCATGAATTTTAGTTTAATTTATTTCACTAGGAATCGGGACTAGGAATAAATTATCTTAGAGAGCAAGCAATATTCATTGCCCTTGCACCTTTTGGTGACCCTAGGCATGCATATGAATGCTCTCTTTTGATAATTTTCCATCTCCCTTTTGTCAAACATTTAGTTTAATAGGAAAAAAATTTAGTGGCCCACTATCCACACATCTTTTGCTTTTCACAGGGAACAATCCAAACATAGTTTAAATAGGAGGACCTGTAAAGGATCACCGCATATCCATATCTTACAAACATTGTGATTTTTCACTTTCACACATGCATTTCCACACCATAAAAAAATTAAGCCCCCTTAAAACTAACCATAGGTGAACTCATTAAATCTCCCCATAGGGTCCACAAGATAATTAGTAGTTTAGGTTAGGACCATGGGGGTAGGAATCCAGTAAGGTTCCCTAGTAATTTTACATATTGAAACATAAAATTTCACTTTATAGGGAGATTTAAACTCGTCTATCTACCCAGAGAAAAGAAAACCTGAGTGCCACAGAGACCCGATTTGGAGGGGGTTAAGCTTAGGCCTATTGTGTGCGATAGTATTTGGGGCTACCTAACCCATCTAATGCTCGGTATTGGTAGCTGATTATAAAGAAGATGAATACTCAAATGATCACATGGGATGACGATAATTAGTGGCCAAATGTAGGGCATACTTCCCTATAGCTGACAGTGCAGGCAACACTAGATCCTCTTTCCATTACCTTGGCCTATTCTTCAGCTACTGGAAGACGTCGCTAATTCTTTCAGGACATTGGCCCCAGTACCCAGTAGAATATATATTTTCAAGGCCTAGTTACAATAGAGAGTGTGAGGATGTCTAGGTATTTATTATTTTGAGTATCACACACAAAAATAACCAAAACAATTTTTGATTGATTGATCACATAGAAATAATCTGAAGGGAAATTAACCTTTTTGTTTTCGTTTTGTTTTATGTATATGATCACCCTTTTTCTTTGATATATAATCTCTCTCCTCTCATAGAACTAAAAAATGTTTCCAAAACCATACCTAGTTGACACCATAATGGATCCAACAGGGACCTCATCGATCTAGACGTCTTTTGGACCTCCCCTCATTAGCGGGAGGAGTTCTAGGTCTTTCGTCATTTAGCTATCAAAGACGGAACACCACCACCCTTATCAACTCATCCTTTATTAGGACATCTTTAGTTGGGAACCCCCAACGGTCACCAAACACCACACTAGTGGAAACACCCCCACGGTCATCACACACCACTCCTCTCATAATCCCTAGGGGTATAGGAGTACTACCCATTCAGGGAGTCAAGAAAACACATAGTGAGGTATGTCATAGAAAAACCCCATACCTAACTAGAACCCTGTGTTTTGACAGTCTACAAAGGCACTCAACACATAGTGACCTTTCTTAACATATTTTAACTTACGCAATCTATTCAAGTTAATGGATGACCCCATTTCACACAACCCCACTTGGCCCCACATACCCACGAAGCACCCTTTGGACATTCCAAAATTCAAAGGGAAGCAAGCGCAAGACCTCGGAAATAATGTAATGAATTTCCACTTGTGGTGTTTATCGAACAATGTCATTAATGATATGACTCAGCTAAGACTATTTCAATGCACCTTAACTATACTAGATGTGAAATGGTATGCGGAGTAACCTTCTTCTACACATGGAACCTTTTGATGCCCTCGCTACTACGTTTCTCACATATTTCCAGTTACCCATCCACCATGATTCAAGAATGGAGTTACTGACACATTTTAGACACACACCAGCCGTCCATATTTTGGACCATCTCCATGAATGGCAGTGAAATCAAATTTTGTGTAAAGCCAAACTCTACAATATATTTTTATTAGACCTATTCTTGAAAACTCTCACAGCAGACATCTCAAAATATGTGGCAATTAAAGGACCTACTTCCAAAGAGGATGCCATTAACAAAGCCCAACAACTCGAGATGATATACACACTGTAAGGATACATTTATAACATCCTGCCTAAAGCCCTGCACCTACAAATTTATAAAGAATTTCTAGGCATGTCGAACACTGTAGATGGATTAATAGGGTCACTAGCCCAAAATCACCTAGGCAGTAGTAATCCGTACCCTGATTACACATATGATTCTATCTAGAACATACCGCAACTAGGATACCATGTTAGTCATCATGCACCTTTGTAGAACATGACCAATAAGGTGCAGTCATACCATCATCAACAAGGAGGATCATACCTTCCTACGTAGGAGAACCAATACGCAGTTAGAAATGCTAAATAAAGAACTCCCCCCCAGCAGTCATTCAGAAAACAGGGACAGGGACCCCAATATTCCCTTGTTGGCTTTGGAAATCCTACAATCGTGCCCAAAGCAAAGGAAAGCCTTACTTTCCACATTAGGTTCTATCGACCTTACTGATTCATGCCTAATGGATTTTGATTTAGATAAAGCCACCCCTGGATTTCCTTCATTGGTCACCTTCGAGATACCTTTTTCAGTCTAGAACATCACTATCCATCATTGTATCATTAAGAAAGGTGCATCCACAAGCATAATTTCAAATAACATCTATCAGAAGTTAGGGTCTCCCGAACTAAAGCCATCAAACATCACACTCAAAGCATATGACAAGCACCTTTCTCCTCCCGTCAGTCTCTATCAAAATGTCCTGCTCTACTTGGTCAAAAAGACAGTCCTTATAGACATTAAGGTAATATATGCTCAACTGGATTACAATATACTCCTTGGACAGAGTTATATGTAAGCCATGTCTGCCATAGCATCCTCGGTCTTCTGAACCATTTTTTTCCCCAATGACACTACAAGAAAAAAGGACATTGGTGAGGGTCATCCTTATGACAAACCTTTCAAGTTCATCACCAATGTCACATATGGTGATTATCCTTAAAAAAGTTGTTGTAAGTGTATGTAGTGATGGTAATTTAAGGCTAGTCACCAAAGCCATTTTCAATGACAGTTTTGGTGAGGGTCATTAAAGTCCCATCACTAATTCTTTCTTTGGTGACACTTCTAGTGACGAACTTTTAATGACCCTCACCAATGCTATTTTTCTTACTTTTGGTGACAGTAAAATATTTTTTGTCATAGGATTTATCATTATAATGAGAGTTTGATGTGCTTGTTAATATATTTTTTGTCAAAAGATAACAATTTAATACCATTATTTTGGAGTATTTTTTATAATATGTCCAAGGCCATATTGGTTAGAGTCAGACAATTTTTTAAAAAGTAATTAGTGTGTATCATTTCGCTCAAGTAATGACTAGTCGAATAGAGTTTTCCTATGAGTCAACACATGATTCATATCTATTAATATTATTATCTATAAAAATACCTTTAGATAAAGTTTCACTAGTGTGTAGGAAATATATTATCTAATACATAGTCAAGTTCTGACAATTCTATTAAAGAGAGAGACCGAACACTCCTCATCAATCTGGGCACACCTTAAATTAAAGCTTTGGCACACACTAAAATTTTCAGCAACTCACATGTCTTGTAACAACTTAGTACCTAGAAAATATCATCATGAAATGAACGCCGAAGAACATGGTGGCATCTGTTAGCACAACATGGAACTCTCCAAGCATGTTTTGGCATGCATGTAGTCCTTAGCATGCCCTGGAACACCTTGGTTGAATACATTGACATGCATTAGCACTTGGCACACAATGCCACTTGGAATGATTTGGGACCTATTATTAGTGTGCCTAACATTCCCCTTTTGAAAAATATAATGTCCTAAGTTATTAACCCTCTTATTGGTTCTTTCTTTTGTTGCCTTGACACTTCTTAACCCATTTTGACATACCCAGGTACCCTACACATCCTTAGCACCTAACATGTATTGGAACATCTTGGAACTATTAATTGTCACATATAATTAGCACACCCTAGAACTCCCAATCACACTTTGGGAATTCTTGACATCCCTTGATATTCCCTAGCATGTATTACCAATGCTTAGCATACCTTGTCACTCCCTCCTTGGCATGACAACTACAACTCATTAACACTAGTCCCTACCACACGTTCCTCATATTGATTAACTTCCATGGATTTTTACCTAGTGCTCCATTAGTTTTTTTTCCTAGTACTCCTTAACACTCCTCAAAATGCATTAGCACTGTCTGACACACCTTAGAACTCTTGAACATGCCCTTCCACTTCATAACATGCATAACTCTCCCTAACACATATTGGCACGTGGAAATTCTGTTAGGTCCCTATATTACTAGTATAGTCCCTTATTGTTGTTAGTGTAACCCCCTTATTGTTATTATTGTACCCTTGTAACCCACATTTTATTATTATTGTGCCCTTAAATTATTATTGTTAGGTCGGCTAGGATTACATTATGGCCCCATGGACTCCTATATATAGAAAGGGGGTTTTGTAAATTGGATCATCCAAGAACTGTTCATTTATGTAATGTATTGGAGGTTTCCCCCTCGAAGTGGCTTATTTCTAAGGTGTTGATATCTCTTTTCTTCTATTTTTGGAGCTGGTTACACAACATTTGGTATTAGAGCATGGAAGAGAAGATGGATGTTTTGAAGAAAGGCGTGGAAGCTAAGATGGATGGAATGGAAGCTGGAATGGAAGCTAAGATGGATGACATGAAAGAAAACATGGAAAAAAACATGAAAAATATGAAGAATGATCTAAAAGCAGACATCAAAGGTTTGACCAAGTTGATACAAGAATTGTTTCCTATACCCAGCACCAGAATGTCAAGTGATGGTTGCAAATGGAGGAACTATAAATTGCTCTGGAAAATGCCATAATATCAAGCTAACCATGGGGGAATATTTATTGACTATTCCAATGCTTTCCATTCCTATGGGAGGTGCTGATGTTGTACTAGGAGTACAATGGTTACAATCTTTGGGGACAGTAGTTTTTAATTTTCAAGAACTTTTCTTGAATTTTTTTTTCAGAAGGAAAGGAAGTCGAATTACGGGGTATTGAAGGGAAGCCAAGAAGGATAACAAGCTCTGATGTCATGAAAAATCTTCTAAATAAATAACAACGAGGCGTAATTGCACAATTATGCTCACTAGAAGTTCCGACATCAAAATCATCTATTTCTGCAGATCTCCAACAAGTCTTGGACAATCACTCCAAGGTGTTTGAAACTCCCAAAGGACTCCCACCTATTCATGATCATGATCATGCTATTCATTTGATTCCAGTAAGTGTTCCTCCAAACATTAGGCCTTATAGATATCCTTACTTCCAAAAGAGCAAAATTGAACATATGATTGCTGAAATTTTATAGGCGGGTATAATTCAACCTAGTCAAAGTTCTTTCTCTGCTCCTATAGTATTGGTACACAAGAAGGATGGATCATGGATAATGTGTCCGGATTATAGGGATCTCAATAAGCTCACCATTAAAGCAAAATTTCACATTCCTATGATTGATGAATTATTGGATGAATTACATGGAGCAAATTATTTTACCAAGTTGGATCTTCGTTCAGGATATCATCAAATTAGAATGAAGACTGAAGATATTCCAAAAACAACATTTCAAACTCATGAGGGTCATTATGAATTTTTGGTCATGCCTTTTGGCCTTACCAATCCACCTTCTACATTTCAAGGGTTGATGAATTCCATTTTCAAACCCTTCCTTAGAAAATTTGTGCTAGTATTTTTTGATGATATACTAATCTACACCAGGTCTTGGAAGGATCATGTTGAACATGTTGACAGGGTGCTCAAACTATTGCAGGAGAAACAATTATATGCAAAAACATCCAAATGTTTCTTTGGAGTACAAAAGGTGGAATATCTGGGTCATATTGTATCTCACGAGGGTGTTAAGGTAGACCCTAACAAAATTAAAGCCATTAAGGAATGGAAAGTCCCCACAACCATAAAGCAGTTGTGAGGATTTCTCGGGTTAATAGGGTATTATCGCAATTTTGTTAAGAATTATGGGAGAATAGCAGCACCTCTAACAACATTATTGAAGAAAGATGCATTTTCATGGACTCCTGAAGCAACTAAGGTGTTTGAACATCTTAAAGAGGAAATGTGCCTAGCACCGGTCTTAGCTACGCCAGACTTCACAAAAACCTTTATTGTGGAATGTGATGCCTCAGGAAATGGAATTGGTGCGGTTTTAATGCAGGAAGGAAGACCCATTGCTTTTGAAAGTCGTCCAATCAAAGGAAATTATTTACAGAAACCTATTTATTAGAAGGAGATGTTAGCAATAATGCATGCACTAAAGAAATGGCAAACTTACCTAATGGGAAGACACTTCCATGTTAAAATTGATCATGATAGTCTTAAACACTTTTTGGAACAAAGACTATCATCAGAAGAGGAAAAAAAATGGGTCACAAAGATGTTGGGTTATGACTTTGAAATAATCTACAGAAAAGGAAAGCTTAATGTTGTTGCAGATGCACTCTCGAGAACGAATGAAGAGGTGGAAGCATTGCTTTGTGCCATTTCTATTATCCAACCATATTGGATAACCGAAGCAAGAGATGAATGGAAGAAGGACAAAGATGTATGGACACTCATTCAAAAGTTGTAGCAAGATCCTAGTACATCTCATACATTTAGTTGGAAAAATGATTCCTTATGGTACAAATATCGCTTATATCTTTGTAATAATTCCCAACTAAAAAAAAATATTCTTCTGGAATTGCACACTTCTCCTTTAGGAGGAAACTTAGGATTTTTAAAAACTTACCACAAGCTGAAGAAATAATTTTTTTGGGATGGCCTTAAATTTGATATTCAAAATTTTGTGCGGAATTTTTGGTTTGCTAGTAGAATAAAGTGGAATCAATTAAGACCCCGAGACTTCTACAACCTTTATCCATTCCAAGTCAACGTTGGGAGGAGATTTCACTGGATTTTATCACAGGTTTACCTAAGTCTGAAGGAAAGAGTGTCATCATGGTGGTAGTTGATAGAATTACCAAGTATGCACACTTTTGTGCATTATCTCATCCATTTAAAGCAAGTACAGTTGGTAATACATGTATGGACAGAATTCAAAAGCTACATGGAAGCCCAAGGGTTATTTTGAGCGACAGAGATCCCATTTTTACTGGAAATTTTTGGACGAAGTTATTTTCTTGTTTGGGTACTCAATTAGCTCATAGCTCATATTATCATACTCAATCTGATGGTCAAACTAAGATAGTAAATAAATGTTTGGAAGGATATCTTTGTTGTTTTGTATCTGATAAACAAACACAATGGGTCAAGTGGTTACCTCTTGCTGAATGGTGCTATAACACTTCCTTCCATACTGCAGCAAAAATCACCCCATTTATGGCACTTTATGGATATCATCCACCATCCATCACATCATCTTTAAGGGAAAATTTGAAGGTTCAAGCAGTGGAAGATCACATCGAGCATCAGCAAGAAGTTCTCCAACTCTTAAAGGATAACTTGAACTTGGCACAAAATCGAATGAAATAACATGTAGATCAACATCGTAGTGAGAGAAGTTTTGATGTAGGATATTGGGTATTTTTACGGCTACAACCATACAAAAAAATGTCCCTCAAGCAGGCAAAGAAGGATAATAAATTATCTCTAAAGTAATATGGTCCTTACAAGGTGTTGCAAAATATTGGTACTATGGCATACAAATTGAGCTTCCTGCTTCTTCGCGAGTACATCCAATTTTCCATGTTTCATGCTTAAAGAAGGTTATCAGTGAAAATCTTCCAGTTCAAACAATATTACTAGAATTTGATGAGGAAGGAAAAATCATATTGGAACCTGAAGCGGTCATGGAAGCAAGAACTCGACAACTAAGAAATCAATCAATTTCATAGTATCTCATCAAGTGGAAGAACTTACCCACTAAAGATTCTATATGGGAGGATGAGAATTTTATACAGGAGCACCCAAAGCTACTCAAGTGTTGACGACAACACTTTTTTGAAGGAGAGGGGCATGTTAGGTCCCTATATTACTACTATAGTCCCTTATTGTTATTATTGTATCCTTGCAACCCCCATTTTATTATTATTGTGCCCTTAAATTATTATTGTTAGGTCAGCTAGGATTACATTGTGGCCCACTAGGATTATATTATGGCCCCATGGACTCCTATATATAGAAAGGAGGTTTTGTAAATTAGATCTTCCAATAATTGTTCATTTATGTAATGTATTGGAGGTTTCCCCCTCGAAGTGGCTTATTTCTAAGGCGTTGATATATCTTTTCTTCTATTTTTGGAGTTGGTTACACAACAAAGTCTTAGCATGTATGGAATATTTTGAGATGCCTTGGTATGATTTGGAATGGTTTAATATTAAATTTATTTGAGATCAATTGTTGGAAAGTAGATGAGAAGCAAAAAAGGAAGACTTGACACTTAGAATGCACTATGACTTTTCACTTGACAACTATTTCCACCTAGTGTTCATGTTCCTAGCACGTCCCTCTTGGAATAGGTAAATTATTGATTGATTAACACTATTATATGTTCATATCCTTGTAGTTTAACTTGTTTCTCCCTTATTTTTCCTTGAAAGTCGTTATCACGTATTGACACACCCTTGCACATCTTGGCATTCCTTATCACTTGGCACATATTATCATGTTTGGCATGCCTTCGCACTATCTAGCACATCTTAGCATTCTCTAGCATGCCTTGGAACTCATGTCCTCACAGCTATCCTTTACATTTTTTCATGACTTGGGAACCCAATCATGTCCTTGGCTACTACAGTTCATGTGACAATATTGGTCTAGTTCAACCACAAAAACTTGAACAATTGCACCTATTACAAGTACATTCTACCTTGTTCACCAAAGAATTGCCTATAACTCATCTTATGCCACTCATTTCCAAGCTCAACTTGTCTCACTTAACTAGTTACGAAGACAAGGATCACATGATCTAGCCATGGCCATAAAAAAACTATATAACATAGCTTACATAGGAAATATTTCGCATGTATGCTAAGTTCACATAAATATGAAAAAATTAACTGAGAGTTTGTGAGAACCACAAGATGCATAATTCACACAAGCTATAAGCTGACACAAGTCAAGTGCCCAAAAAATTATACACAACAATGTACAATATGCAATTATCTAGAATAGTTTAAAACAAGAGTATGTAGCCAAAGTGTGCCACATCTCATATAAAAAAATAGCTAAAGGAAAAACAATGTTGTGCCTAGCACAAAGTGATCCCCCTTTGTCTAAAACTCCTATGACTAGCTTTTTATAACAAATATAGGCTTTCTTCTTATAAACCCTATTATGAACTTATCCTAACACACTTCATCCTCATCACACTTGAATTCATTTACACTCCCTTGCACACACTCTTATTCGTTCCTTTACATGCATTTTGACCTAGTTATCCCTTGATATTCCCTGACACTCCCTAACACTCTTCAACATGCATTGACATTTAATGACATGTGTTAGCATTAATTTTAATTCTTTTGCATGCCTTGACCCCCCCTAGATATCATGCCCTCACAACTACCCTTACCTCATTTGCAACTTGGGAACCCAACCAAGCCCTCACTTGACTACAAGAGATTGACCAAGTTACGGGTACTACAACTAGAATGTGTTGTTGAATTTTGTATCTTAGGAGGTACTCCACAATCCTATTGACAAGGTTTTGTGGGATTTTAGTCACAAAAGGCTTTGTGGGAAAAGAAGCCAAGAAAAGGGATTTTGGACCCTAGATAGGGTTTAAAATATAAAAGAAAATTAAAATGGAAAATTAATATTTCCTAAGGTCTTAGTGGATAGAACCCATAAGTTCCAAAGGGTTCCTAAGAGGTCTAGGAAATGTATTTAAGGAGGCCTTAGGATGAAGGAAAGAACATCAAGTGATAAGGAGCTCATTCGATGAAGGGGGTGAAGAGATGTGTAGTCCTAAAGTAGGTCGATCAGTAAGAGGTCTGATTAAGGGTTGCTAAAGGGAGGCCATGGTCATCCTCCAAGAGAAAGATCATCATGGGAGGTTTCATAAGAATTTTTCCCACCTTAATGTTCGGTTCGAGCAAGGAAGTAGGATGGCATATTGTTGGTTATCTTTTGGCAGATTGAGCTTAAGTGAGGTTTCTCATGAGAATCTGGGCATGTGATTTCAAAGATATCTTTGTGTGAAATCCACATCAAATTATGAAATGTTGAAATTTGCAACAAGAAACATTGAAATTGGAAACAGGAAAGGACAAAAAAAAATTCACCCACATTGCTGAGGAATTTTTATGCATCAGGAGTGAGGAATGTGGGGCGTCTAATTTATTTTTCTTAAATAAATTGGACAATAAATTGAAATTTCATCTCATAACAACTTTTGTCAGTTAACTAAGTCATGATGACTGAGTTAGCTCAAAAAATTCAACTTGAGGGTATAAGATGAGTCATCTAAAGGGATTCAAATATTTTTTGGGTCTAGTTGCATTTGATGCATTAGTGGTGTGCAGGTGTGAATTAGTTAACTCAATTAAATGAGTTAAAATAAATTTAACTACTTATAACTGAGTGATGAGATAGTGCGAGGTCAAGTGAATTGAATTAGGTTTAATTCAAAATGAGTGATCAATCAGATAACTGACAGTTCACTATTAATAATTGCATGCATGTCAGTTCTGAGGAAGACCCAGTTGAGACAGAGGTTAAAGGGAACATAAATATCATTTGTATTTATATAAAATTTCCCATGTGAAATTATAAACTCAATGGGATCCCATGATAGATTGCGCAATCAAGGAAGACTAATTTTTATAATTAATAGGGATTTAATTACCTAGGAATTGCATGACAAAGGCAATATGAAGTAAGGCTGAGAATTGGCTAAGTACTAGACCGAGTTTTCCTAGATTAGCAAGATACAATTGGAAAAGTGCTAAAGAATCACATGAGAGATTAAGCGTTGTATTGTTTCATGATTCTTTAACTTAATACAAAATACAGATAGAGGGGTTTTGAGCAGTTTCTTTCCCCAGATACATCTTGTGTTGTGTGATTGATAATTTATTTCTCTTACTTATATGTGATTGTGTGGTCATTTTTTGTTTTTGCAAATTGTAGGAACGATTCCATATCTTGTTTTCATATAGACATAATCCTGTTGGTCGGATTTTCTACACGAAATAGAAGAGAGGGTTGATACCATATTTCCTTTTGGTGGTTAGTAGGCTGCAAGGTCTGTGATAAAGACAAACATAAATGGATGAGTTCTTGCACTGTAGTTTAGAGCCACAATAGATGTAGATGCACGTGTAATATTGACTGAGGTAACCCTTATTTGAGGGTTGACATTGAGATCTGAAGTGAATTTCAATATTTAGTCAAAGAAATTCCCAGAATATATGGATCCATATGTGCTAGGTCGAGTATCTTATGGAGGCAAGAGTCGTGATTTTTCTATGGGTGGATAGGGTTTGTTCTAGATCAATTATAAGTACATATGTATAATTCCCTAGTTAGGATAGTTTCCTAGCATGTTTAGTTCATAATGAATGACATATAGAATGTGACAAATTTGCGTAGAAGAAGATTGGTTGTGACCCTTAGAGTGAGGTTTATTTCTACAATATAAACCGTAGATCTAGAAGATGGTTTACAGTTTTAGTATGTGTGGATACAAAAAATCCAAACGAGGGTGGAACCTAAGCAGAATATTGAGCATACAGAAGAAATGTTCCATATGAAGAATGGATTGACATGCAAAGTGCTGGAGAATCTCATTAGAGATTAATAATTGTATTGTTTCGTGATTCCTTTACTTAATACACAATAGAGATAAAGGGGGTTTGACTAGTTTCACTCCCCATATACATCTTGTGTTGTGTGATTCATAATTTATTTATGTTACTTATATGTGATTGTGCGATTTTGTTGTGTTTCCACCAATTGTAGCAATGATTCAATAACTTGTTTTAGTACATTAAAATATCAGATTGAATCTCGTTGGTTAGATTTTCTACATGGTATGAGAGAAAGATTTTTTTAGGTGGTGAGTTTTCAGAGAATATCTGAAGATTTTGGTGTACAATTTTCAAAAAAAAAATAGCATGTTTGGATTCCTTGTGAAACAATACTCAAATGGAAAAAAAAATTGCTCGAATCAGAGCTCGGATGAGGGAGATATTGTCGATTTAAAATCAGCTCCTTTTTAGAAACTTTTGTAATGGTGGGACAATTACAATGTGCATGAGCAAGAGCCTCTATGAACTTGAGGTACTAGATGCATTAAAACATCTAAGGAGAAAATAAGAGGTTAGAGACTTGGTGGTTGAGAGGGAGAAAAAATTACCTCTCAACATGCAGCCTCAGAGGTAGTCTTAGAAGGTTGTGGAGTAGCCACAGTTACAGAAGCAGAGAGGAGACCGAGTGGAAGTGTCCACTCAAGCAGAGACATCCATGAGGGGGAAATTTTGAGCGAGATGGGCAGAGGGAGCACATGGCATAGCCATACCTCCAATTGAAATATGGGGTGATGTGTATACATAATTCCAAGATAATAAATTTATGTTGGGTCCAATGATATGGCGTGTCCCATGGATCAAACCTAGCTACGAAGAGCCCATAATACAATATTAGTAGGAAGGATTAGTTATATTGATGCAGTTAGATGTCAGAAAGATATAAATCAGAGTAATAAATATCAAATATTAGAGCATATATCAGAGTTTGAAATAGTGCAAAGGGCATAGATGCAAATGTCAGCAACAATGCAGAGAGTCTAGTAGACAGGTGTAGTAGCTACCAACAATGAGAAGACTTTGATGACAGATGAATTATATTGATTTAGTTATTCAAAGGCTATTTAGTTTTAGGATTTGTAGGTGCAAACAACACTAAAGAAGTTTTTCATGCAAAACATTCCAAAGGCATTGGATGGGGGTACATTGAATTCCTTTCTTGTTGAGAGGGAGTGTTGAAATTTGCAACAAGAAACAGTGAATATAGAAACTAAAAAGGAAAAAAAATGCACCTACACTGGTCAGGAATTTTGATGTACCAGGAGTGAGGAATGTGATGTGTCTAATATATTTTTCCCTTAAATAAATTGTAATTTCATCTCATAACAACTTGTGTCAGATAACTCGGTCATGATGATTGAGTTAGCTTAAGAAATTCGATTTGAGGTTATCAAAGTGGATATTGGTGCCCACACACCTATTCTACTTGGGCCCTTGCCATTGTCTCTTTTAGTTTTTTCAAATTCCTTAATTATAGCAAAATTTACTATTTTTTTTTTATTTTTTTAAGTCGTGAACTTCTAGAGCCATTTTGAGGCCCCAAACAACATTTTTTGGGCATGAAAGGTTTGGAAATTTCATAAATATCATATCAATAGTTTTATTCGTTGGAGAGATTTTTCTAATGAGGTATCATGTGCATCAAACAGAGATGATATGACCAAGTTACGACCTCGAGAAATTGGCTGCCCAACTAACCCCAACAGGGCCCATAAACACTTGGTGTTACATCTCCTCTGTAATGTTCCTAAATTAGCCTCAGCTAATAGGAACATTAATTTTTCCTTGTTTATTTTTGCATTTCATGATTGATGAATAAATTGTAAAGGAGGACATGTACAACTCCTGAAAACCAAGAAGAAATCAATGCCTATGTGAACAAAGACATATTTGGGCTATGTAAATTATATCTTGCATGTGTGAATGGGTTAAATCATAAGAATGGGTGATCTTTGACCAAGTCAAACAACACAGTCTAGATGCATTGAACCTCTTTGAGGGACAACACAGTTCTAGAAGGAGGTTGTAATGTGAAAAGGGTTAAGTGATTCAAGGTGGTTTTGGTTTGGCAAGACTCCTATCTTATAAAAGGAAGAGGAGGGCAGCAAGGACGGGGTTGTTGAAGATCATTATTTCTGAAGGTCTATCTACTTAGACATCCCTTATTGGGCATTCCTGTTCAGGAATCCCACCTCCTTCCTTGAGAAACTCTTGGAGGATAATTGTGCTAAACTTTTCCACTATTAGGCTTGGGCCAAGCTACACCTTACATTACAAAACTTCTCATGTTGAGGGTTGAGCTTTCTTGTGAGCTGCAACAAGTGGAGGACTAGATCTGCTTAGATCTAGATGATAGCAGTGGCTCTTCTTAGTGAGTATGTCTTTTAACCTCCCAGAAGAGTTCATTTGCTGATTACACTTCAGATATACATCTTGGAATCAGGCCAAATCATCTTCAGAAGATACAATGCTATCTCTCTCCCAAAGATAGTGTTATTTGTAGAACTATAGTTGCACGGTGTTTTGCCAGCGTTTTGGAGGAGAGATCTCTGGTGTTGGGGTTTTTCCTCTCACTGTGGTGATCCATGGATTGGCCATCCAATCCATGTTTTTTTCAGATATGATCTGATATGTACTTGTAGTATTCAGAAATTTTGAATCATTTTGCAAATCTGAAGTTTTGGATCTTAGATCTACTTCTGGTGCTTCCTGTTTTGAGCTAAACCCCAAGGGGAATGTATATATCAGCTCTTCTTGTACATGTATCTATATTGAATCTATATTTTTATGTATATATCTGATATAGATCTGAATAATCAATAAATTTCTACTTCAGGCCTAAAAATAGCGTTGTCATGGTTATGCAGTCTTTTAATATGGTTGTAGCACCTCTTTCTTGAGGATTTCTTCTGTATTCTTTCGTTATTCTTCTATAAAGTGTATGAGTTATGCCCCTGATATTATTCTTCAATATTCAGACCTTATTTCATTCATACCCTTCAGAAAATCTCGCTCACATGCTTCAGTAAATTTCTGCATACTTCTAGCCTTGGGAAATCAGGGTTTTCTAGCCTAGTTAGAAAAGGAGGACCTGTTTAACATAGAAAAACTTTTTTTTTTTTTCTGAAATTAGACATGGGAGTCCCTAATAACCCTAGATATCATATACATCCACTTTCTCATATTATGTTTACGCAGATCGCTGAATACACTCGTTTTAGAGCCTAACTCCTCACTTTTCCCCATCGGTTGCCTTATAAAATGATCTATAAAGTTTCTGCTGATTATTTCATTGAATTTTAAGAAATTTTTTATCTTTATATGAAATATTTATGTAGCTCCACTTTGGTAATATCTCATATTATTCCCAATAGTGTAGCTATTCCAGTTTTGGAACATTACAGTGGTATCAGAGCGAGATCTTTGTCTCAGCCTGTGGCTTCAAGAAAAAGTGTTGTTCAGCAAGGATAAAGGTTAGAATGATGAATAATATGGGTTTATTATCATCAGCTTTCATATCTAAGAAGAACCTCTCCAAGGAGGTTGAACAAGAAGAAGAAAGGAGAAGCAATGAAACTCCTAGAAATTTTCAAGAGCAGACAGATCTTCTGATCAGATCTACAAGATCTATACATGAGGAAAATTCTGAATCCTAATCTCATGGATATGTGCACTCATAATATCACCAAATATTCAGCGTTCTGTCTGTGATTTCTTCTTGAAGAGGAAGAAAGGAGGTGTGCCTAAGAATGAGACTCTTCGAGAGTATTTGGAGGAGTATGAAGCTCAGTCCAAGGAGTTCAATGATAAATTGAACTTCCAAAGATTCTGGAAGATCAAGGAGGAAAAAGTCACAAAGGATGAGTAGCATGGAAATGGTATATTCTATCTATATATATTTGATGGATCACCTAAATGTTCAGTCAGGGTTTGGGTGAAGGAGATGGATAACTTTGTGCAACAACATCAAGTTTTAGAGATGGAAGCCATCAGAGTAGTAGCACTGAATTTTGAAGGTAAAGCATATGCTTGGTGGTTGTTTGAGTCTTTTTCCTTGAAGAATGCCAATACACCTACTTATGCAAGGTTTATTGCAATATTGATAGAAAGGTTTGATGAAGCTCCATGTGTATCATCTTCTGTTGACATTGTCAAACCACATCAGATGAATCCTTTGCATGAGTTGGAAGGGTCTATGAATCCAAATCCGTTTCTGAAGACCATGGAAGAAGGTGTAAGTTTGTTTCATGCCTTGCCATGGGCAAGGACTCCATTGTGTGAAGGGTCCTCTTCTCAAGAGGAAATCATAAAGGTTTCTCCTTCAATAGATGACCAAGATCTAATGTCTCTCATTGATGATGGGACAATTTCAGTTATTGAAGAGAAGGAGAAGGCAGGAGATGATAACGCAGTTAAAAAAAAGGCACCTCAACCACCTCATGAAAATGGATTTGGGGCACTTGCTCCAAGAGAAGAAAATCTTGCACTCTTGCAAGGAGTTCCACAAGATCTCACACATAGAGCTCTTGGTACAACACATAAGCAACATGTACCATCATTGTCAAATGATGAGATCTTGATGATAGAAGAAGGAAAACAGGAGGAAGGGACTCAAAAAACGAAGAGCATGGATCCTTCTCTCTTTAGAAGCTTTGAGACACAAAGAAGGCAAGAGGACTTATGCTTTGAAGGTAGGGGAGAATCTGTCTTCCTACATCCTCATTCTACTCTATGCCTTGAGACCTCTTTGCAAGGAGGTACTTTACCAGGAGCACCTCTTGATAGGAGGAAATATAAAGTGTTCTCTCAACTATGGGTAGCATATACATACTTGGTAAAGGAGGGAGCCTTGGGAGAAGCTAGCACAGCACAGAGAATCTCTCATGAATTCAGGAGCGAGATGAACAGTTTCCTGAAAGGGGCATTGCTAACTCCCACTCAAAAATCTGCATTGAGAAAGGATAAATCAGAGATCTATGATGGCATGAGCATGAGAGCACATGGAAACTCCATATCTTTGGGGAAGCCCATGATCTCTTCAGTTACAAAGAATATTTCTGAAGATAGCAAGTGGATCCTAACCCTCTTGTATGAATGGGCCAAAAGGAGGAAGTTTTGGAAGACAGGGAATTTCTGGGGGGAAGTTGATTTCCATATGCTTCAATCTTGTCTTGGGAAATATCAGCTGCAATTGGGGCAAAAAAAGGAATATTATGATGCTCCAGCATGTGACTTTGATATCAAGGTTTTCAAATAAGGGAGCCATTATATCATGGGGGAAGCATTTCAAACCTCTACAACACTGTCATTCTTGGAGAGCTTGGATCCTTATTGGAATTCCCAACTCAAGATGGAATAATCCAAGGGCCTTTTCACATGTGGGGTTCTTGATGGGGAAGTAGTGGATGAAAGGTTCAAGGTGGTGGATGGATTTATTTATTTTTATAACCTTATTCTTTTGGTTAGTGACTCCAAGCTCAAGGAGGGACTACTTGATGCCATCTATGAAATATGAATTTCCAAACCCACTGGTTTTGTCAAATCATATCATACTCTCTTGGGTGGTTTCATATGGAAAGGTTTCAAGGAAGAGGTGCACTCTCATATGAAGATTTGCATTAACTACTTGTTAGAAGAAGAGGAACATAGCTCTTGGGAAGAGCCACCATTCACACCTCCTTATTCTTTTAAGTGTGAGAGGGAACTCATCCATGAGTTACCCCACTGATGTAAAACAAGTATATAGAGAGGCTTGTACTTCTGAGCATTATAATGTATCTCCTATATGCTTATATTTTTCTAACACTCATTTGTAGGATATTGTTCCAAGATAGGGCACTAAGTATGATGGGTTTCATGGGCCACTCAAGGCCATGAACTATGTTGATGTAGGTCATTCCTTGGAGAGTCTTGGGAAGCTATTATATTCTTCATGGTGTGATTCCTTTACACCAACTATGATGTACATTCTCCAAGAATTCCAAAGACATGAAGCAGCAAACAAGTGTTGGGGAAGGCACTTGTCACATCCTACTCTATGGAATTTAAGGATAAAAATGCGTTGGTTGCACATGAGGGAACATCTTCCTTCTCATTTATCATACATGGCAGCTAGCATGATTTTAATCATGATTCCTTATGTTGAAAATTTTCTTACTCTTGGGAACATGGTTGGAGAGGAGGTACCTTGGTGGGTTGTGTCCTTGGGGGAAGGAGCCCTCCATTCTTTTTGCATTGCATGCTTCCATGGGAGCATGAGATTTTATATGGCCACTCTCATAGATCCCTTGCCTCTTTGTGAAGTGAGCCATATTTTTGTTGATAATATGCCTCTCATATGTCTTCTATGGATTTCCAAGCTAGGAGGTGATCCACTTCATTTGGATGATAGCATGGAGATGGGAGTCTTTCATGGATCATGAAAATCCCCATGATTGCTATCACTTATATCTTGAGGAGGCCAGGGATCAGTGATCTAGGTGGATATCGGTGGCCACCCACCTATTCCATTTGGACCCACACCATCAATTCTTGCAGATTTTCACATTCAGCACCACTTACTATTTTTATCAGGTTTTCAGGTCCTGCAGTCCCGGAGCCATTTTGGGCCCTTAATGATATAGGTGGATATTTATGGCCACCTAACTATTCCATTTGAACCCCCACCATCAGTTCGTTCGGTTTTTAAGTTGCAGCACAACTTACTATTTTTAGCAGTTTTTTGAGTCCTGAACTTCGAGAGCTGTTTTGAGGCCCTAAACGACGTTTTTTTGGGAAAAGTGGGAGCAAGATGGGTACATCAAACGATGGTGCTCACATCGAAATTTTTAGTCCTTGAATAGATCTTTATAATGAGCTATTGAGCGTGTCAAATGGAGATTGGATGCCAAGGTTACGTCCCCGGGAAGTTGAAACACCAACTTACCCAAATGGGGGCCCATAGTTTTGGCACTTCATCTCCTAGAGTTAGGTTTTTGGAATTTTCAGTTTTCCATTGTTTCTAAATAATAAATAGGCCCTTGAGCCTCATTGTAACTCAGTTAAAAGGTCCCCATCCACCACATCTCTTCTCAGAGATTCGCTACCAGCACCCTAGCTATTTTATTTCCATTATGTCTGTAAGCATATTTATGTTATTTTATATTAATGAAATGACGCATTATATCCAGTGCATCTCTATTTTTATGGTTATTTATGTATTTTGTTGCATTCTTGCATAAAATCTGGATCAATCAGCAAGAATATTTCCACAACAACCTTCCATTTCTTCATGATGAGAGCCCTTGGGTTTATTCACCAAAGGCCAACTTGCATATTGAGGGAGGACCATTGGAAGACAGAGGTATTACAGAAGATTCAAAGAAATGGTCGAGACTATCAGATGAGGAGGCAACAAGTGAAGAAGGGGAAGCTTTGCAGCACCCTTGTAGTTTCTTGAAGACAAGCCACATTTGGAAGGGGGGGACCGTAATGCTCCTAAATTAGCTTCAGCTAATAGGAACATTAATTTTTCCTTGTTTATTTTTGCGTTTCATGATTGATGAATAAATTGTAAAGGAGGACATGTAAAACTCCTAAAAACCAGAAATAAATCCATTCCTAGGTGAATAAATACATATCTGGGCTATGTAAATTATATCTTGCAAGTGTGAATAGGTTAAATCAGAAGAATGGGTCATCTTTGACCAAGTCAAACATCACAGTCTAGATGCATTGAACCTCTTTAAGGGACAGTGCAGTTCCAGAAGGAGGTTGTAATGTGAAAAGGGTTAAGTGATTCGAGGTGGTTTATGGTTTGGCAATACTCCTATCTTATAAAAGGAAGAGGAGGGCAGCAAGGAGGGGGTTGTTGAAGATCATTATTTCTAAAGGTCTCTCTGCTTAGACATCCCTTGTTGGGCATTCATGTTCAAGAATCCCACATCCTTCCTTGAGCAGCTCTTGGAGGATAATTGTGCTAAAATTTTCCACTATCAGGCTTGGGCCAAGCTTCACCTTACATTACAGCAGTTCTCATGTTGAGGGTTGAGTTGTCTTGTGAGCTGCATCAAGTGGGGGACTAGATCTACTTAGATCTAGAAGATAGCAGTGGCTCTTCTCAGTGAGTATGTCTTTTAACCTCCTGGAAGAGTTCATTTTCTGATTACACTTCAGATCTACATCTTGGCATTAGGGAAAATCATCTTCAGAAGCTACAGTGTTGTCTCTCTCCCTAAGACAACGTTATTTGGAGATCTACAACTGTAGGGTGTTTTGCCAGTGTTTTGGAGGAGAGATCTCTGGTGTTGGGGTTTTTCCTCTCACTGTGGTGATCCATGGATTGGCCATAAAATTATTTTTTGTTTCAGATCTGATATTCTGTGCATTTTTATTATTTATAAATTCTAAATCATTCTGCAGATGTGAAGTTTTAGATCTCAGATCTGCTTCCTGTGCTTCCTGTTTTGAGCAAAACCCCAAGGGGAATGCATAGATCAACTCTTCTTGTACATGGATCTATATTGGATTTATATTTTTATGTACATGTCTAATATAGATCTGAAGAATCAGTAAATTTCTCCTTCAGCCCTAAAAAAATGTTGTCATGGTTATGCAGTCTTTTAACATGGTTGTAACACCTCTTTCTTGAGGATTTCTTCTGTATTCTTTCGTTCTTCTTCTTTAAAGTGTATGATTTATGCCCATGATATTATTTTTCAATATTAAAACCTTATTTCAGTCATACACTTCAGAAAATCTTGCTCACATGCTTCAGTAAATTTCTGCATACTTCTAGTCTTGGAAAATCAGGGTTTTCTAGCCTAGTTAGGAAAAGAGGAACTCTTTAACATATAAAAACTTATTTTTTTTTGCTGAAATTCGACATGAGAGTCCCTCATAACCCTATATATCATATCCAACCACTTTCCCATATTATGTTTATGCATATCTCTAAATACACTCTTTTTAGGGCCTAAATCTTCACTTTTCCCCACCTTTTGCCTTGTAAAACGTTGTATAAAGTTGCTGCTGCATATTTTATTGAAGGTCAAGTGATTTTGTATCTATATATGACATATTTTTGTAGCTCCAATTTGGGGTAATAACTCATATTATTCCCAATAGTGTAGTTGTTCCAGTTTTGGAACATTACATCCTTAGGTTAGGGTTTTGGTTGTTTATGGTTTTCTCTTATTTTTCAATAATAAAAAGTCTCTTTAGCCTTATTTTGATACATTTCAAAGGCATGTAGCTGCCACATATCTTCTTAGAGATAAGCTACCATCGCTCGAGCTAGTTTTTTTTCCTCTTTTTCTAGAAGCATTTTTCAGTATTTGATATTAATGAAATGAAGTGTTATTCCTGCTACATCTCTATGTTTATGTTTATTTCTATATTTTATTGTGTTCATTCATATATATAGATCACAAGGATTTAAGATGATGCATATGGAGGGATTCCTTGGCACAACCTAGCATACATTGTCACTCTCTCCTTAGCACACCTAGAACATATTAACACTCCTACTCACAAACTCTTATATATTCATTTCCATGTGTTTTTACCTAGTCCTCTCTTGTGTTTCAATAGAATTCCTTAACACTCATTGGAACGTGTTGGTACACCCTAACACCTAGGAAATATTGGCATGTCAACTTGGCCTCTAGTGTGCCTTAACACTTCCTAGCATACCTTGTCACTCTCTCCTTGGTACACCTAAAACTCACTGACACCTCGAATCAAAAACTCTTATTTGTTCATTTCCATTCATTTTGACGCGGTGCTCCCTTTGGTTTCCCTGGCACTCCCAGCTAACACTTCCTTGCACACATTGGAACATATTTATCGCATGCCACCCTAAGACTCTAGAATTCATTAGCACTGCCAAGCATGCCTTGTCACTCCTTAACACACTTCAACCTCATTGAGACTCCCTTTCACACACTCTTATTCATTCATTTTCATGCATTATGACATAGTTATCCAGTGTGTTTATCTAGAACTCCCTAACACTCCCTGGCACACATCTAAACACCCTGGAACTTGGAACATATTGGCATGATTTCCTATCACTCTATCATGCTTGCACTACCTACTATACCTTATCACTCCCTCCTTAGCACACATATAACTTTCTAAGACTCCCTATCACACACTCTTATTAATTCATTTCCATGCAATTGAAACTAATCCTCCCTTATGTTTCCCTGGCACTCCCTAGCATGCGTTGGCACCACACCCTAAAACCTAGCACATATTGGAATACCTAACATGCCTTGGAACTTTCTAGCATGTGTTAAAACTTCTTGGGATTCCCTACACACCTTGGCATTCCCTAGTTTTTATACCTCATAGATAGCCTCACCTTTTTTGTGACGTGGAAACCAAACCAAGTCATTGAAAAAATAGCGTTATGTCTAGCCCAAAGTATCTCTCTCTCTAAAATTGATTTGTCTATCCCCTTATCACAATCATAGGCTTGCCTTTTGCAATTCCTATTATGAAATTATTCTTACACACTTCATCCATAGGACACCTCGAATTCACTGAAACTTCCTAAAAAACCCTTGTATTCATTCATTTCCATGCATTTAGACATAGTTTTTCATTGTGTTTCCCTATTACTCGCTAATTATCCTTGGTATGCATTGGCACTCTCTGGTACACCTTAGCACCGGTTGACATTCCCTGCCACTCCATAACATGTGTAACACTTCTTGACACACATTTTCAGTTGGCACATGTTGGCACTTGGAAAGTATTAGTGTGCCTGGCATATGTCGAGATGCCTTGGTATGATTTGACATGTGTTGGCATGGTTTGACATGCTTTAAGATTAAATTTATTTGAGATAAATTATTGCAAATTAGGAGAGAAGTAATAGAGGAATATTTGGCACTTATACTACACTATAACTTGGCACTTGGAAGGCATTTTTACCCACCATTTTCTGGGTGATACCCCTAGGAGAAATTTTTTCTCCTGGATGGTCCTTAGTCAGCAACCAACAGCCCCTTGCAGCCACCATTTATCTCATTATGCCATTTATTCACCACCTAATCCAACAATGTGTTCCCTCACCTATATGACATGATCGTATGTTTGAAGGTGGACCTTCAAAACCTAAAGGTATGCCATGCTATTTGTTCGTTGAGTATTTTGGTTTACTTAACTTGGAAACTCTTGGGCATGGATTAATGGGGGGATTTGGAAGAAAGAGTGTACTAGGTCTGTGCTCTTTTCCCCTAGGTCTCTTTTGGATATTAACCTTCGAACCTAATCCCGTGGTATCTCTTTTACTAACCTTTGGTATTTAGGGATGGTACTACATGGGAAACCTCGATTTTGGTTATGTGGTCACCCTCCCCGATCCACACATATCACCCCCCTTCCATTCATTATAATCACATTCATCACTCCTCCTACTTGGGTTCACATTACTCCACTGGGTCCACAAAGGGTCAGCCAACCCCTCCCCTTTGCACACACCTTGGGTTGGGCCTAGAATGATATCTGAAGGTTGATGCAAAATAAATGAAAATAAAAATCATAATTGGCCACATCAAACAATAAATTGTACCACAAAATGAAAAATATGGCTAGGACAAACACATTTAGCACATGGGAAAAAGCCAAAACATGAGCCCTAGCCCCTTCCATGGCCATCACCATAGTTCCAATAGGCCCTAGATGAGCCTCCTCTATCAATCAGGAACCCATGTTTTTCCCAACCCATGGTGGGTGATGAACTTCCCCACCTTAAAAGGGTAATCCACAACTATACTTTACACATCATGATCTCATTCCCTTAAGCCTCGACTAGTTAACCACATAAAAGTCATAAAATGAAAAAGGAATATGAAGAAGGGTGGAAAAATTAAGGTTGGGGTAACTCATGTACCATGATTTCTCCCCCGTACACATCATTTGCCCAAATTTGGGCTTCCCTTTCACTAGCTACCCTTATGCAATGACATGTGATCCATGTTTCCCCCTTCAATCCCCTAATATGGTCCAATAATTTATGACATGACACCATCATTTTAAGGATGTATCAGGGACATACCACCCCCTTTAGAAGCATAAACCACCTATTATGCTTGTTTAACCCCCTTTTGAGATGGGAGACATTTACACATGCCAAAGACTACTATGGAAGGGCATTCCATTATGAAGTGGCCACTTGTTTTCCATGATTTGTAAACTATTTTACTTGACTTCTTTGTGACTTGGTGTACTAGAGGGCAAGGGGACACATTGGATTTTATGCGGGATTAAATATGGTCTCCATTTTGGGTTTGGTCTCCTTATACCGGGTCCTAACCCTCCAGAGGGCTACATTGGCACATGGAGGGTATGTGTAGAGAGCCACGGGCCTCCACAACAACATACAACATTTTTCATGGTAATTTTTAAACCCCACCCACCCGCCCCCCAAAGTCATGAAAATTGAACATATTTTTTTTCCGAAGGGTTTCTATCAAACTTGCCTCTAAAAGTGTTTTCCTGTGACTTTTGTTTTGGGGGGGGGGGGGGGGGTGGGGGGTTTAAATGACTGCTCCAAAATACATTTTTCATGGCAGTTTTTGAAAAAACCCATAGAGTTCAAGAGAATTTTACTTTTGGAGGCAGTTTTCAAACCCCTGCCCCCTGCCCCCCCCCAAAAAAAAAAGATAAGCCATGAGAATTGAACATTTGGAGGCGGTCGTTTATCAACTGCCTCTAAAAATTCAATTCTCCTGAATTTTTCAGTGGTGTCCAAAATCGCCTCCAAAAGTTCAATTCTTGTGAATTTTCAGGCAGTTTGTTTGAAAAACCACCTTAAAACTCGTGATAATGTAACTTTTGGAGGTACTTTTTGAAAACCCCGCACAAAAAAATTCATTTGAGTTAAAATTTTAGAGGTGGTTGTTAAATGATCACCTCGAAATGTTCAACTCTCATGAACTTTGGGGGAGGGGGATCTTTTGGTGTATTGAATGGGGAAAGGGGACATAAGGGTAGCTTTGATGGGTATAAGTGATATTTTTGAGAATGTCTTGGTGATATCCATAATAATAGCATTAGAGAATGAGAAGCAGACTTAGGACCTCACTGCATAGGGACTAAGGCCCTAAAGGGAAGGAAAAGAGATAAATTGATAGGGAAACCCCAACATTTGTGATAAGGGGATTAGCTAACCCATTATTAGAACCCATAAAACATTAACCCATAACTACTAAATTCCCGATCCCCTTAACCCCAAAGCCATAATAACTTAACCCCTACACTCATAACTCTTAATGCATTAACCCCTTGATCCCTTAAACCCTAAGAGACTAACCCCTTAAATCCTAAATTAAAATCCATGAACCAACCTTAAAATTCATGTCAATGTAACTTTTGGAGGTAGTTTTGGAACCCCCCCCCCAGAAAAAAAAAGAAGAAGAAGAAGTCATTATAATTAATTTTTTTAGAGTTGGGGCGATTGTTAAATGATTGCCTCCAAATGTTCGATTCTTATGTATTTTTGGGGAGGGGGATATTATTGTGTATTTAACAGGTAAATGGGACATAATGTTAGAATGGATGGGTAGAAGTGATAAGTTCGAGCATGGTTTACTGAGATATATAATCCTAACATTAGAGAATGAGAAGGGGCCTTAGGACGTCATGGCATATCGGGTAAGGAGGCTAGAGGGAAGGTAATGAGATCAATTGATAAGGGAACCCAAAATAGTTGTGATAATGGTATTCAGGGTCCCATTATCACACCCAATAACCCCTTAACCCATAACCACTAAATTCCCTATCCCCTTAACCCCAAAGCCATAATCTCTTAACCCCTACACTTGTAACACATTAACCCTTTGATCCCTTAAACCCTAAGCCTCTAAACCCTTAACCCATAACCCCTAACTTAAAATCTCTAAAAAACCTAAGAATTAACCCCTTATCCTCTTAAACCTTTACCCTTAACCCTTAAACACTAAACCCCTTAACCTGCTGACACTTAAATCCCATAACTCTTAAGCACTTAAACCCTAAGCGCTTGGTGCTTAGCCCTTAACCCATGAATCTCTTAACTAATAATTCATTAACCTCTAACCCCTAAACCTTCTAGAGCTCAACCCCCTAACCCCTAAACCCCCTAAGCTCTAACCCTTTACCCTTAATTCTTGACTCCCAAACTATTAAACCCCTTAACTAATATAACCCCAAGCATTTCTCCCAAACCATATGTGCTCCAACACTAATATTCTAGATCATATTGGGATTTTTTACACTATCCCTTCCAAATACAACCTTCAAGCACTATTATGGTTCAAGTAAAACAGCCACAACGTCCCCAAATCTTATCTACATTTTATGGACAATCACATTTACCCCAAACATCCTCTATTTATTTTATTTCAAATAGAAAAAATATGCCCATCTAATGTCCACACATGCATCTAATTTCACAGGAATAAATTTACCTTGACCCTTAACCCTTAACTAGTAACCCTTAAACACTTTAACCCCTAACCCCTAACTACATAACTCATTGAAACCTAAATCCCATGAACCTTAAGCTCTTACCCAGAAGCCCTTAGTTTTTAACCCTTAAACCCTAGATCCCTTAACCAGTAATCCAATAATAACTAACCCATAAACCCCCTAGACTTGAACCCCATAACTCCTAAATCCCCTAAGCCCTAACCCTTAACCCTAGACTCCTAAACCCCTAAGCCCCTATAATCCCTAGGTTCGTGACCCCCATAATACCTAAATATGCTAAACCATAATCCTTAAGTGCATAAACAAGTCATAATCTTAACCCCTAGTCCTTAAGCCCCTAATTTCGTTAGATTATTCAATGAAATTACACGAGTGAGCCACATAATACCCAATAAGGGAAGACACATATGCTAAAAGAGAAAAACGTAAATTAATAGAGAAAATTTAAGCACCTTTTTAAACTTAAAAAAACAACAAAAGGAATTAATAATAACCATACATAACCTATACCTACTATTTAAAAGAACATAAGAGAAGGCTTAGTAAATAGCCACCAAAAATTCCCTTAATGTCTCTATTTCAAGGGCCCTTGCAACCGTGGACGAATGGGGCAATATCAAATAATATATATATTGATAACTAGCAAATTAACAACACAAAGCCCACAATACCTATGAACCATCCAACAACAACCTTACTTTCCCACACAATTTAAACAATAATAATAACACCAATGAGGAGTACATGAGCCACACAAAATCATTTGTCAAGTGTGCATGCTTAGCACATCTTTGTGAACCCTCAAATCTAACAAAAAGCTCACACTTCCATGCATCATCTAGAAATAGTGATAGAGAAGTACAACGATGCCAACATCCAATAAAAAACCATGTATGAAGAGGATACACTAATGAAAACATGTAGAATCCTCAACCCTTAGTTCTAAATATCAAGCAACCCATGCAAATGCTCAATTCAACCAGGAAAAATATAGGCTATGAAATTTTAATGTGGTAATATGAATGAGTAGGGATAACAAAATAGAAAATCATCAACTCCAACTACACTAATGAGCAGGAGAAAATTTAAGCAATGCAAATAATAATAGTTACAAAGACCAAGTATTATCCATCCAATTTTAAACCACAACGGTGATGATCGCAACATCAACAACAAGAAGTCACAAAATAAGCAAGAGCCATGCAATTATAGACTGAAATTAGGAGCCTCAGAACATCAACAACAAAAATCACAAACCAAGAAAGGGTCATATAGTTGCAGAACATCAAAGTAAAGCTAAAAATGTGCATAGGTTTTAAGACAGGAGGACACATCCTTGAGCAAGGTTGACAATGAAACTCCCACCACCTTCCACCACATTTTCATCATATTCCCCTTTTTAATGTCTAAAAAAATATAAAATAACCCAAGTTCAAGTTGCCGCATCAATACCATTGGCCAATGATACTTATGATAATTCTTATTTTCAAATTTCTTTGATTATTTTGTATTTTTACAAAAGAAAAGATATAAAAATTAACATTCCAAAGCGAAATTAGGGTTATTGCTACAATTTTCTAGTCATTGTCCAACATTGTAAATTGATCAATATTCCTTTCTTGGGCCAGGACTAATAACCGAAGATTTCATGCAATTAAATCACTATTAATTGATTTGATATCCATTACCACTTCTTCAATTTTGTGTATTGAAACAATCATTCCATAAGTAATATATGATATAATTCGATTATAGTTCATTGGAAGCACTTGCGAGTAAAAACACATTAACAATTAGTTCCACCAATGATCATACCTTGTTCCTTGTTATGTTCAGTATAACAACCTTTCATCATGAATATTTAATGTGTTAGTGAATAGTCATTGATAAAATTTTAACATGGCACCTTCGAGTCACAATACTCTTTACATCACATATTATTAGTTCTAACATTCTTAGCTTAATAAGAAAAAATTTACCATTGAAATTTTTATATGCACCTTAGATGTTTTCTTTGCCTTTCAACTTGAATCTTTGATTGATAATGTGTATCTAACACTTCTTTCTAAAGGGATTTTTATCTCTATATAAAATGAAGTCAGTAAATCTATCTCTTCATCAAGAATATTTACAATGTTTAACATCAAGTTGAAGAAATTGTATGGCACACTTCAACTAATAATAAATAATGACATGAAAAAACATCATGCCCTAAAAAATTCTTGAAATGATAAATTCTATCTTCACATTCAAAATATAATTTTAAAGGGCCATGTTGATATTTATTATCCCTTATATTTATAACATCATTAAGAAATATGAGAATAAATCTTTTGACATATCACCCAACCTTGGTATCATGCACTTTCAATGATGAACTCTACTAGCCTTCTAATACTTAATTATTTAAACCTAGCACAACACAACCATATTATTTATTTAACATATATCCCATGTTCAACACATCAATTTTAATTAACCAAGTCATTTATAGGACAAGTTTACATACTTGAAAAAAACTAGAAAACTCAATTGCATTGTTGATGTATGTCAATTTCCTACAAAGAACATGCACTTCACCCTCAAGCAAGTGCAACAAAGGTTTCCTAAATTGGTAAGAAATGCCTTGAGTTTGTTACATTAACACATTATTTATTAATTTGGGGATCTACACTTCTACCTCTAATGGAATGAGGATTATTTTATACTTGGGGATGGGCTTTTGATATGCACCTTAGCATGATTAGAGTGTGCATTAAGCACTTATTAACACATATTGTAGTGATTTAATAGGTGAGAAGTATCCGTATGTCAACACATTTAATACAACAACAACATAAATTAAACCTTCACCACATTAATGAATCTTGAGGAGTAGATATTCCATGTAGCACCTTTGACAAGTCGACATTTCTTCAATTACGCATCCTCATCACCAACTTTTCCATTCTATGCAATATAATATCGTCATCGAAAACCTCAATTCAATGACTATGAAGTTTCCATAACCATAAGCTTCATCTAACTTTGAACACGACTCCATAAGATGCACAACCAAGTCTTGTCATGATAAAAACAACCAAATTAAAATTTTCTTCTATACTAGTAGGTTGTGCTTAGGTTGGGCTAGACCACATATTGGATGGAAAAAAAATCTACCCAAATGTGGAATTTTGTCACTAAAATTGTGTAAAATTCAATCAAGCCTCATTACCCCTTAATATAGATAGTATAACTCCTATAATTAACTCCCACGCCAATCATTATAAAACATTTAAATTAAAAAACTTGATGAGAACTAAACTACACACAAACCACCTTATTTAAAAGTCACAAACCACCTTATTTACAAGTCAAGATTAGAAATTAATAAATCACATGTACAAAAAACAAAAACTCTTAAAAAAATGAAATTAAAACTTTTTTAAAAGAATAGGTTTCCCATGTTAAAGAAAAAATAGGATACGTGACATTCCCAAATATTCATCCTATCCAATGGATAGCCTCAAAGTGAATTTCTAGTAAGAATGAGTTCGAGTATTTGTCACCAATCTGGTTAAATTTAAACTAATTTTAAAGGGTTGAATTTTTGCATTGCAATTTTTTCCAATTCATCACTCTAATGGATGTTTTGGAGACTCCTACAATCTTCCTCGAAATATTCGACTTCGATTTTGAATAGCGGCACCCTTCTTTGGCTTTTAGGATGATGAAGGGGAATATGAAAACCCTGTCACTTCTAATGAATATCATGTCAGAATTGATCCCTGAATCTTTGGGCTTCCAACCTTAGGGATCGAGCCGAAGAATTGAAGTTTTCCTAGATTAATAGTATGTAGATCCAAAGTTATGCAATGAAGATCCGCTTACAAGATTCAAGGTTTTAAGTTTAGAGTGTCTGACGATGGAACTATTCTTCTCAAAAGCGTGAAAATATATGTCGAGTCTTCATTATATCTAAACAACCTTCTTCCTACCTACTCATGTAAGCAGGAAAGTGTATGAGATCTAGATCGTACATATAGCTTCTCAGTATATTTTCTCAAGGAAATCACATGAGTTAAATAGCTATAGAATTGAAAATCAAGAATTTATTCCCTGTAGTTACTGTATCTTTCAGCATACCTTCAGACATTGTGGCACATATATTTTTCCATAAGAAATACAGAGTGACTATGCCGATTACCTCCCAGACACTAGAAATAGGCTTGAGGTAGCACCAAGGATCCTTTAGGAAGATAGGTTGTTGGTAAAAATGTGACATAAAGGTACCTATAAAAAGGCCTTTTATTCAAGTTCAAATAGGAACGTCCAAAAAACATGGCCAACATATTCTGGATCCCGCAATAGCTGAAATTTCCATTTACTAATAATGTTTTATGAAATCTAACCACAACATAATGATGTGTACATAACGAAAACATATTTATTAGGAATTAGGTTGTATGTACATGAACATTTTTTTTTTGCAAGCTTGTGATTTTGTGATGATGTTATGTCCTAGGCATTCATAGTATCATAGTATAAATCCACTTTAATGTAATAAGGGTCTTGTTTCTTTATTAGAAACTAAAGCTTTTAGTAGGTTTTCTATCATTTTTTGGGACAAATAGTGCTTTACTCTTTCTCATTTGTAAATTAGTTTCAGAAATATAGTCAATAAGTTTTCTTGGAGAAGCTTTCCTCCATTAAGGTGGCTTTGCAAGTGAAATCCACCCATGGGTGTGCAAGTACTTGACTACCTTTTATCTTTTCTTTGATTTTCTAAATTTTCAGCTCATTCCTATCATATTTTTTGTTGTTATTTTATTTAGCTACAATAGTGGTGTCATTTTTGGTAGAGGAAGACTGTAATGGACTAGGAAAGGAACTTGATATTAAAGAAAACCCTTTCACTCCAAAGATATTTCATTATATTTTTCCCTTTATATTTGTAATTGTTGAGATTCCACTATCTATTAAGCTTACTTTGAGTAGAAGGTCTAGAGATCATATCTTCATACAATTCTAATGTCAGGTATTTTTAGTTAGTTGCCCAACAAATCTAGCTCCAATACCATCATTTATAGGAGAGACAAGAAACAAGTACAATATGATATTTTCTTCCTCAGGAAAGGCTTCAAAAATATCTAGAAGGGAGACTTTTTCATTCCCTAATTACCCTTTGATATTGTCAATACCTTTCCACGTCATCCAATCTTGTTTGGTGGCACCCAAAAAGTTACCAAGATGGAAATTGAGACCTTTGTCTAGCTCTTAATTAGAATACGCACTCATGTTCCATTCAATGCTTATCTTACTTTGGTGACATGTACAGAAAATCTCTATATTACCTTTTTTTAGATTAAATCATTCTAATAACACAAGAAAAAGGATAGGCTTCAGTGAGTTTTCTGTTAACATAATTACTTGATAGAAACTAGTTCAAAGCAACTAGGAAACCAAGTAAATCTTCTCTTAATTTCACAATCAGCAGCAAACAGTGTCTAGGCAAACTCTAGAAAAAACCAAACATAATATTTTTTCAATTTTTTTGTGAGATTAATTAGATTTTTTCTTAATTAATCTACCTAAGTAAAGCCACCTATATCCCGTAATTTTATTTTATAGATTGATTAAAGAAATAACATACAATTGGAAACTAGAAATTCAGTTGATATATTCTTATTAAAATCCATGTTATTTGTAAAAATTATATATTTTATGTGTTGAGAGATGCACTTATTACAAAATTGATTTGCTCAGAAAACTAGGTAGTGAATGCAACTGCAATTAAAAATGTACTTAATTGATCAATTTACCTGTGTTATTTTTATGCATTTGATACAAGAATAGGAATTTCAACTTTTGAAATCATGCTGAAGTTTGAAGGTAATACAAGGCCAGGACATTGTTACCTCTATAGTTTTTCCAAACTATTGTTGTCTTGCTCAAGAATGGAGTGTAACAACTAACTTGATAAAGTATTATTCTTTTCAGTGTCTCACTAATGCAATATACTTGTGCTGAAGCATGTAAAGCTTCTTTTAATTCTCTGAAAACTAATCCTCATTGTTTTTCCAATAGAAAGTATATTAATTTTCTATTTTCATTCAAGGGATCCCATCTTTAACACGGTTATTCTACTGGGAGTGCACTTGATGGAAAGGAGTAGTTTGGAAGAATACATGTGCATTTGTATTTTGAATGGTTGCATTTTGGAAAGAACTGAAAGTCTTCTTTTCAATCATTTTTGGTAGCAAGAAATTTTCCATAATAAAATACTCATGTAGGGAAAATATGTATAGTGATTTAAATTTGTCACATTATCCATTTGTCTAATTGAAGCTTTGAATTTCAGATTTTTTGTCTTTGAGTGAGATCACGTGACAAGATCATTGACATACAGAACTCCTGTGAAATAAATTTAAATGGAAACAAAAACACAAATTTAGCCTTACTCCGTCGGATATTGATATAATATAAATGGGAAATGAGTAAATCTCCTTCTGAATTAGCAAGATTTTTTTTCAAGAACAACTGGCAGTGAAAGACAGAAATGCACAGATTGAGGACTTGGAAAGAATTGTTTTAGAAAAATATGAATGGCTGCTTCATTTCTAAGGATGGGATGTTGTTGTAACATTAGAGGTATTTTTTTAGAAGATTATTTTCCTCAGATTAATCCAACGTGAATGATTAAAATATAGAATACCTTTGTTCCAGAAATAATAAGAAATGAGACCAGTGTTCTCTGCTCAAAGATACAAGTTATGGACCCATTGCGTGCTATGTATAATGGAATGCCCAAAAAAGTGCCCTTCATCTAAGGTCCCACAACACTATAGTCGTGAACATACCCACAATGTGGTTGACTTTAGATTAGAATAAAATGACAAATAATTTTAAAGATAATCAAAATTTCGATACTTGAGAGGAGATAAATCGTTCAGAGGCCTGAGTTAAAAGGTTCATTTCAAATGTTAGTTTTAGCACAGTGAGATCAATTAAAAAACTAGTTTTTGGCAATTCAAAGATTTAGACTACTTGGAGCTCAGAGAATACTTACATGTTCACTTTCTTAGGTATCGAACTCAAACTTATAGGTTAGTTTAGATCTTTTCAAAGCTTTGATTTAATTGTGTGTGAAAATGTGCCATGCAGGCACCCGATCATTCCCACACAGACTGATCCACACCAAACCAAGGAAATAATGGCTCGACATGAAAGTATTTTTCTTGAGATTGCCTACTTCAGGATTCAGAAAAAGAATACAAATCCCGGAATATTTAATGCTCCATTTCTTACCTCGCAGCGCTCTGAGGACTGTGGAAATAAATAGGGGTTAACATGTCCTATGAATTTATTCAAACGTTTATTAATTTTATTTTCCATTGTTCAAAAATCATCTACATCCTTGCTTTGTTGGAAATCTTTGCTGATATTTCCTTTTTCAAAATATAGGAATGCTAAAATTTACTTAAAGCATTCAAATTTAAATTTTTTATTTGGATTTTATTTTCAGTTCGCTTTAGTTATATTTTGGGTTTGGGTTATTTAGATTGTGTAATGAGAAAAATTTGCGAGAGCGTTTAATGGAAATCGAAAGAATGTCTTGCTATGATGTGTTTCGTCAACAAGAATGAAACCTAAGAATTGAAATTTCCTTGTTGTTTCATCTGGACTTGTTCATGGTGTTTGTGAGGTCTGACATGAGGTTCATGTTGTGGTTGAGCATCCCTACCTGGAGTGCCAGACTCATTAACATAATTATAACTTCTTTGTTTTCCCTAAATTTCCATTTAATTGTTGTGTCACGAGACATAATTTGGTCCTTTGACAGGCCAATGCTTCTGAATACTAAGAGGATTTACCAACCCAGCAACATCATATGGAAGCAGAAACATGGGTTTTTACAAGGTATTAGTGCCTCTAACAATTTCTACTTTCATTAATTTGAAACGAAATGGCTGATTAGGACTACTAATTTACGTGTAAATGGGGAAGAGGCCCTATAGGGAAGAGACCATTTAGGGCCAATGTGCACAAATTGATAAACTAGGTGAATTCTAATAGAAAGTAATTAAAAAATATATAGGGAGCTATTGAAATTAAAATTTTGCAATTTTAATTTTCTATTGTAGAGAAAATTTAAAATAGCCTACTGATTTAGAAAAAAAAATTTGGAGCAAAATATTTAAAATGAACAAAATAAGTTAGAGTAGAACCTTTAAAATGAATTATTTTACCTATGAACTGACCTTCAATGGCTATTTCTTCATTTCTTGATAGGGTTTTCACTCTTAAGCTTATAATTCTGAGGAAAAACGAACGCCATGGCCATAACTAGATTTCTATTTCATCTTGACTGTGGATTTCCACAACTTGCCAGATAACCGAAGCTAAGAAAATACACCTTTGGCATCTCCCTCTGCATGGTCACCTTCTTCAAGATTTTTGAATTCCAAAAATTGAATGAGACGATGATCCTTCCATGCTCTGGTTACCTTTCAACAAAATAGCGGAAAAATCTGTAACACACTCCCTTATCCACTTCGATAAAGGCAAGTGGTTACTATGTTGAATTAATTTCCAGGTACAATTTTGAGGATGTTATTCATAGGGAGAATGCACTAAAGTTACATATACACTCGTAGAAGTTTTGGAACATGGATTAAATGTCTCATCACCCTCAAATTTAGGCCATACACTAGAGAAAAAGGTGCCACTCTACTATAGGGGTCCTGTGAAAAAGAACTGAATGTATCACACACACTAATAACTTGCTAAATTTTTTCCGTCAACATGCATTCATTGGGAAATTGGAAGGAATCATGGCATTGGTGAGGCATTTTAGATAATACTCCATCCTTCATACCAATACCAACAATCATTCTCAATCCAACCTATGAAAGTGGGCATAACACCAAGTAGTTGGATCTCATTTGTGGGCATTTTTGGAATAGGTTTCCATAAATCAGATTCAAGAATGTACACAATGGCGTCCCTGCTAGTAAATGTTTGTTTCATGGAGCCTCTACAAAGATAAATCCTATCAGAAATAACACAACAGGAAATGATCCTTCTAGGGATCATCATAGATTCTTTACAAACAAGATATTCTTTCCATGTATCATAAACCATTGTGCAAACATGGTGAGTTTTTTTGTGAGAATGATAAGCTAGAATGAAGATCTCATGATTCAAAACTTGTTAGGTCCATATATTACAAGTTTAGTCCCTTATTGTTATTATTATAGCCCCATTATTGTTATTTTTGTACTCATGTAACCCAAATATTCTTATTATTGTGCCCTTAAGTTATTATTGCTAGGTCAGCTAGGATTATATTGTGACCCCATGGACTCCTATATATATAAGGAGTTTTTGTCATTTGTATCATACAATAATTTTTCATTTATGTAATGTAAAGGAGGTTTCCCCATTGAATTGCATTATTTATAAGCCATTGATCTCTCTTTTATTCTATTTTTGGAGCTAGTTTCATAACATTTGGTATCAGAGCTTTGGATTCTAGGGTTTCATTGCTCCAAACAGCTCATCGTGGAAATTTTTCTATAACCTTTTTCTATGAAGGTTAAAATTATGGAGTTTGGATCACTTGATGCTAAAATAATGAGGAACATCGTGTAAACATTTCAAATCTTGGTTTATAATATTTTTGGAGATATGATCTGTGGAAATTAGAGTTTTTTCATGCTCCTGAATTTCATCTAAAAAATGTCATTGTGGAATTTTTGCTATAATTTTTTTTGTATGAAGGTGCAGTAACTAACTTTATTATCATGTGAACCCAAATCCTCAATAATGTTGTGTAAAAATTTTAGATCTTGGTTCGCAATATTTTTGGAGATATGATCTGTGGAAGTTAGGGTTTTTGCAAGCTCTTGAATTTCATCTAAAAGAAGTGACTTGGGGAAAATCTTCATAACTCCCTCTTTGAGCATCGGATTGGAATTATATAAAAATTGGATGTAAGTAAATGGATTGTAGTTTTCTATGTATAAATTTTAAACCCAAAGGAGGAGCCAGTGACACGTTCCACACCGTACAAAATCACTCTACTAAACGAGTCCATAATTAGGTCATTGTGGGAGATTTTGCATAAAGTTTCCTTGAAGAATCCAAATTAGGTAAGACATGTGACATTCGAAAGAGGATTTAAAGGGATACTACATGACTGAATTTTGGATATTGAAGATCCGAAATCACAAAGATAATTATGTTTGAATATCGAGCTTCCTCAAAAGTAAGAAAAAGGTGTGTATTTTTTAAACAAGTTTGTGTAGCATTTGCTTGAATAATCAGCTTAAGTGATTCCAAGGGCATATTGAAGCGTAGATATTATTATTGATTTATACAATGCCTCCAAAAAATAATTCCACATCCATTAAGACCTAATAAATCTCTGCTATGATGCATAAAGAGGAAGATTTGCATTAGGATATATCAAAATTACGGTACCAAGTGCAACATATTTAGATCTTACAAATAGAAATCAAATATGAAATAGATGGTTTAAAATAAAAAATGGAGGCTAAGGATCAAATGAAAACTAAAATGGATTTTAAAGTAGTGTAAGATCACGTCGATCATCGACAACAAGTTCTCCAACTCTTAATGGATAACCTAACTTTGGTGCAAAATCAAATGAAACAACAAGAAGATCAACATCGCAGCGAAAGAATTTATGAAGAAGTCACAGAAACAAGAAATTGAAAACTAAAAAATGGATTAGTTTCAAAGTGTCTTAGCAAGTGGAAGAACTTAGCTATTAAAGATTCCACATGGGAGGATAATAATTTTATACAAAAGCATCAAGAAATAAGCAAGCGTTGAAGACAACACTTGTTTGAAGGAGAGGGGCATGTTAGGTCTCTATATTACTATTCTAGTCCCTTATTGTTGTTATTATAGCCCCATTATCATTATTATTTTACCCCTGTAACCCCAATATTTTTATTATTGTGCCCTTACATTATTATTGTTAGGTCATCTTGGAGTATATTGTAACCCCATGGACTCCTACATGTAGAAGGAGGTTTTGTAATTTGTATCATCCAAGAATTGTTCATTTATGTAATGTAAAGAAGATTCCCCCCTAAAAGTGACTTAGTTATAAGGAATTTATCTCTCTTTTACTCTATTTTTGGAGCTGGTTTGATAACAAAACTATAGGCTAGGCGTTAAAAAAAATTTGATTTTCACCACCAAGATAATCCAACAATCATGGATTTCCAACATATTCATCATTGTTAGGGGAGAAAATGATTCCCTCATCTATAATTTTTTTTTCTTATTGTAAACATCCTATTTGAGAGTAGATCTTCATTTTCGCTAATGAAAGGATTGAATGGATTTCCCAAAAGATTGAAGTATGTTTATATAATTCTTCATGCATTTCTAGTAAAGTATAAAAAGTTATTTTGCAAAGGTGGTTGTTAGATATTTCTTAATATATTCTTATTGCAATTCCTTAATGTCAAGTCTAAAAATTTAATGGTCCATGGATTTAGTTTTAAGTTTTAACTCATTGAGATCTTTGTTTCTACATAATTGAGCTCGTTAGCGGTTGCTTCTCTCCACCAGTAATTTCGATTGTCATGGGAGAGTTCTCCGTTTATGAACACCATTGTTGTTTACAAACAATAACATATAAACATAAGGGAGACCTTAGAGTGCAAGGGGTATTTATCCTTTTAGCTTATTCTTGAATATTCTCATACTTTCAAGAATTTCATACGTGCCAGAAATCATAGGAAAGTACCTATAGTTCTAAGAGAACTCAAAGTGTTATATAACTACTTAACGAAATTAAAATTCTAAAGTTACAAAAATTGATGAATTAGGAACTTCCAGGTAGATGTAAAAATTCAAGACACTCAATATCCTTGCTAGAGTAAGGTATATATATTATATAATATTAATTGTCATAGTATTTCCTTAAGATATGAGTTGGGTTGAATATGTGCCATATATAGTTGTATGGGAAGAGACATATATTCAATAAATTCTGTGGTGTTATCTCAATTGGCTGAAATACCAACCAAAATATGAATATAATGTCCACTTAAATACCATAATTAAGTAGTTGTTTCAATGTAATTGATATGTGGAGTAGGGGACTAAGATCTTTACTGATATCATATAAATTTCCTAGTAACTACTACAATTGTCTAAGGTAAAATATACCAATGCCAAAATTTTACCTTCTTTGCAGGAATCCATTATTGATTGGGAGCTATTCCGGAGTTATGATACAAAAGGAATGCATTTTTGATATTTTCATCTTGTAATGCTTCATTTCTGAAAATGCACAAAATCCTGAAGAATTTTCTTGTCTTCAGCTCTTTGGATTTTCCATCTGCATTTTTTCAAGGAAATGAAATTAATCAACCACTGATGTTTTCCATATTCAAAATTAAGAGCTTTTAAATGTGTAAATTTAAAAGTGTTATGTGTGGGACACAATTAGAATTAGAAAGACAATTATTAATGTGACAATGTATCTAGTTGTGTGGCATTTAACACAAAATTTTTGTCCTTGTGGAAAGGTTAAGTACTACCAAAATGCTAGAAAGATTTATTCCACAACGATATTTTCCGTATTTTACTTGATATTAAGATACGTTTTATCATTTACTTAAAATAATTTCATAAGTGAGTTAAAACGCTAAAAACTGTCAGGACTATTTATGAAGGAAATTTATCTTGCGCGGAATTGATTAATTTTGTGTTACTTGTGCTTTTATTTATCTGATACCTTTTGAAAACTAATCATTTTGTATATGGATTAATTTTTTTGTGGGAGTTGTGCAAGATAGTTGCAGAGCACTCTCACATTTTATTTTTAAAAATCAACTTTGATGAAAACAAGCCAATGTGCAAAAGCTTAAATTTCAAGGTTCTTCCACATTTTCACTTCTATGATGGAGTAAGGGAACACATGGAGTCATTTTCCTGTTCATTAGCAAAGGTACAAAGATAATAAATCCTATCATGCTTAATTTTGACCTTATTCCTGTTTGAAACTTATATTTGTTATTTTATGCCCAATATTTAGGAGTCCACAAAAGATACATGTCTAAAATTTTATGAAGAAGTTTGCTCCCAAAACAACAGAGGTATACTAAAAATATTCATCCAAAAGATAATTTTTTTCCTATGCCAGTCTTATGTGCTAATTCATATCAAAAGAAAAAAAAATTCAAAAAATAAATTGTTAAGGATATTGTAGGAATGAAACTTTGCTTGGCCTTACTGCAGCAATGAGTTAACTCATTCGTGAGGCCAACTCTCTTCCATCAAGTCATACTCAGCAGAGAGAGTCCTGCAAGTACCTGTAGGTTAGACCCTGACCTCACAATAAATTATGGTCAATTTACTTGCCTAAGATTCCAACTTGCAGGTAGATGGAGAAACTCATAGGTGTCAAATATAAATTCCAAATGGGAGAGAAAAATCCTCAGGGAACTCTTACACTTTGGCTTTACAGGGTTTTCTTCTTATTGATTTTATTTTTTATGTTGGAAAAAGCACCACTAGAGAAGGGAGATATACAATACAATTTTTACAACAAATCTATTAGCTATGGCATAAACTTTCTGTTATGAAACCAGCTCCAAAAATAGAAGAAAAGAGAGATCAACACGTTATAAGTAGCCACTTTGAGGGGGAAACCTCCAATAAATTACATAAATGAACAATTCTTTGATGATACAAATGACCAAAACCTCCTTCTATATATAGGAGTCCATGGGGCCACAATATAATCCTAACCGACCTAACAATAATAATGTAAGTGCATAATAAAAACAATATTGGGGTTACAGGGGTACAACAATAACAATAATGGGGGCCACACTAACATAATGAGGTACTACACTAGTAATATAGGGACCTAACATGCACCTCTCCTTCAAACAAGTGTTGTCCTCAATGCTTGATTATTTCTTGATGCTTTTGTATAAAATTCTCATCCTCCCATGTGGAATCCTCAATGTGAACATTCTTACACTTGCTGAGATACTCTCAAATTGATCGATTTTTTACTTGTTGAGTTCTTGTTTCTGTAACTACTTTAGAATTTCTTTCAATGTGATGTTGATCTTCTTGTTGTTTCATTTGATTCAGCACCAAAGTTAGGTCATCCTTTGAGAGTTGGAGAACTTTTTGTTGATGCTCGATGTGATCTTTTACTACTTCATTGTCCATATTATCTTTCATTTTATCCTTCAAAGTTTCCAGCTTAGCCTTTATGTTTTCTTCCAAACCATTTATGTCTTCTTTGATTCCTCTTTGTAAGATCGAAATTTGTTGCACTTGGTACCATAATTTTGATATCTCATACTACAATTCTTCCTCTTCATGTGTCATAGTATAGCTTTCTGAGGGCTTAATGAATAGGGAATTATTTTTGGTAGCCATTATGGAACCCAATACTGATAAAAATTCTTCAATATTCCCTTGCAATCACTTGAAACTTCTTTTTCAAACAAGACTTATGAAATTTGAAAACAAATACACACATTTTTCTTGCTTTTGAGGAGCTCAAAATTGAAATTAAATTATCTCTGTGATTTTGGATCATCGATATCTGATATATGGCCCTAAAGTAGGCCTCTGAATCTTCTTTCAAATTCCACAAGTCTGACTTGATTTGAATTATTCAAGACAAGGTTATGCCCAAACTCCCACAATGACCTTATTATGGACTGGTTCAGTAGAGAGAACTTGGATGACCTCCCACCTGTCAGTGTTTCCTCCTTCATCTTTAAAATTGATATGCCGACAACTACATTCAGTTTACTTGTGGCCAATTTTTATAAAATCCTAATCTAATGCTCAGAGAGAGAGCTATGACATTTTTCCCATGGTCACCTCTTTGGGATGAAATTCGGGAGCCTGAAACAATCCTACCTTCCACAAATCATATCTCGCAAAATATGAAGAACCAAGATCTGAAATATTTACAGGAGGTTCCTTAGGCGTTCGGCTTCGCTTTGTGTAAATTTCAGCTTCTGAACCCTCGTAGAAAAAAATTTATAACGAAAATTCAGTGATGACCTGTTTAGTATAAATTTCAGAGCCTGCAAAATTCCCTAACTTCCACAGATCATATCGCCGAAAATATTGTGAAAAAAACTCTAAAATTTTGCGACGATGTTCCTTGAGATTACGGCTTCACGGTCTAAAAATTTCAGCTTTTGAATCTCTGTAGAAAAAAAGTTATAGAAAAAATTCCACGATGACCTATTTGGGGCAGAAAAACCCTAGAATCCAAAGCTCTAATACCAAATGTTATGAAACCAGCTCCAAAAATAGAAGAAAAGAGAGATCAAAGCCTTAGACATATCAACTTTGAGGGGAAAACCTCCAATAAATTACATAAAATAACAATTCTTCGATGATACAAATGACCAAAACCTCCTTCTATATATAGGAGTCCATGGGGCCACAATATAATCCTAGCCGACCTAAAAATAATAATGTAAGGGGATAATAATAACAATATTGGGGTTATAGAGGTACAACAATAACAATAAGGGGGGCCACACTAACATAATAAGAGACTACACTAGTAATATAGGGACCTAACATGCCCCTCTCCTTCAAACAAGTGTTCTCCTCAATCCTTGATTACTTTTTGATGCTTTTGTATAAAATTCTCATCCTCGCATGTATAAAATTCTCATCCACTTGCTGAGATACTCTGAAATTGATAGATGTTTTACTTGTTGAGTTCTTGTTTCTGTAACTACTTTAGAATTTATTTTGATGTGTTGTTTATCTTCCTATTGTTTCATTTTATTCAGCACCAAATTTAGGTCATCCCTTGAGAGTTGCAGAACTTATTGTTGATGCCCAATGTGATATTTTACTATCCATATTATCCTTAATTTTATCCTTCAAAGTTGCCAACTTCTTCTAAACCATCTATGTCTTCTTTGATTTCTCTTTGTAAGATCAAAATTTATTGCACTTGGTACCGTAATTTTGATATCCCATACTTCAACGCTTCCTCTTCATGCATCATAGTATAGCTTTCTGAGGGCTTAATGAATAGGGAATTATTTTTGGGACCCATTATGGAACCCAGTACTGATAAAAATTCTTCAATATGCCCTTGCAATCACTTGAAACTACGTTTTCAAACAGGACTTATGCAATTTGAAAACAAATACACACATTTTTCTTTCTTTTGAGGAGATTGATATTAAAACTAAATTATCTCTGTGATTTCGTATTGTCAATATTTTATATTTGGCCCTAAAGTAGCCCTCTGAATATTATTTCAAATTCGACATGTGTGACCTGATTTGGATTCTTCAAGACAAAGTTATGCCCAATCTCCCACGATGACCTAGTTATGGACTGGTTCAGTAGAGAAAACTTAGATGACTTCCCACCTGTCACTTTTTACTTAAACTCTGAAATTGATATGCTCACAACTATAGTCTGTTTAGTTGTAGAAATTTTTTATAGAATACTAATCTGACGCTCAGAGAGAGAGATATGACATTTTTCCCATGATCACCTCTTTGAGATGAAATTCCGGAACCTGAAATAATCCTACCTTCCACAGATCATATCTCACAAAATATTGCGAACCAAGATCAGAAAATTTTACAGGAGGTTCTTTAGGATTTCGGCTTCACTCTGTGTAAATTTAAGCTTTTGAACCCTCGTAGAAAAAACGTTATAACTAAAATTCCACGATGACCTGTTTAGGTTAAATTCAGGAGCCTGCAAAATTCGCTAACTTCCACAGATCATATCTCTGAATATATTTCAAAAAAAACTCTAAAAGTTTTCCGAAAGGTTCCTCAAGATTTCGGCTTCATGCTCTAAAAATTTTAGCTTTTGAACCTTCATAGAAAAAACGTTATAGCAAAAATTCCACAATGACCTGTTTGGAGCAGAGAAACCCTAGAATCCAAAGCTCTGATACCAAATTTTATGAAACGAGCTCCAAAAATAGAAGAAAAGAGAGATCAACGCCTTATAAATATCCACTTCGAGGGGGAAACCTCCAATACATTACATAAATGAACAATTCTTAGATGATACAAATGACCAAAACCTCCTTCTATATATAGTAGTCCATGGGGCCACAATATAATAGCCAACCTAACAATAATAATATAAGGGCATAATAATAACCATATTGGGGTTATAGAGGTACAACAATAACAATAAGGGGGGCTACACTAACATAATAAGGGACTACACTAGTAATATAGGGACCTAACACTTTCCAAAATACCATTTGGCTCAAAGATAGGAACAAATGTAGGATAATCCCCAATTGTTCATATATATTTGTATAGTTTATATGCTATTTAAGCTGCAAAATAAAAAAAAGGGAATAAAATCAAAAGCTGCAAAAAAAAGGGAAAATAAAAAGTGAAGGGTTGAAATTGGTGGTGCTAGTGTTTTCCTTTTTTGCATTTGGTTCTTAAAAAGGAAAGTGCAAATTCCATTTTTGATTCTCCTGAGATCCTTTATTTTCCCTACCAACAGACACTCCTAGTCCTTGTTTTAATGCTGATGGTTGTTGGTATTTTAGATGTTTTATTTTTTGAATCATGGTATTTGTACAAAAATTGCATTGTGCAAGCAAAGACCCTTTTTTTCATAATTTTGATAATGTTTTAGGGTAGTTACGATATTTTTCTATCAAGATACCCCAAAATTCCAAAATTCTCACCAACAACCTCTAATTTGTGTGAAAATCGTAGGTGAAGAAAGTGAATGGACAAGCTTCGCTACTCTTTCACTACAAATATATTTTTTTCCTTATATGATTTAAAACCCTAAAACTTGTCATAGAGAGTTCCTGGAATTTTATTAGACTAATTTCATTTTTAATGGAGAATCCTTTCGACATTTTTTTTCCCAATGAAAGGAATCAACTCATATATCTACTAGAACATGGGTTTTTCATTTTTCATTTTTGTTTTTTTTGGTGCTTGAAATAAAATGGTCAAGTTTCAAGTTGAAATTACCAAGCCTTGCAAGATTCAATCAACTTGGTTGAGTCTTATACGATTTGTTCAAATTCACTGAGTCTTGTAGGGATTGATTAAGTCACGTTAAAAATGGTTGGGGTATGGTAGTGTGCCCCATTTGAGCAACTTTGGCCATTGCCTTGTTCTTTTCCTATGAATGATATTAATTTTTCAAACTCGAACTAGTTTTTTGTTGAACTAATTAAAGCTTTGATGACAAACATATAGTTTTCAAGGCTCTTTTATAAATATATTTTCTTGAGGAAATTTGTCCTTTTCATTATGTACCACAATTTCTATTGTGTGACATATGCTCTGATATAATTTCTTGGATAAATAGAAAGAAGTGTTATACAACGTAGTATTTTTTAAATCTGAAGAAATATGATTTCCAAATACAAAGTTTATTAATTAATAACATATTTTAGACTTCTTAGCTAAGTTATGATTATATATCAGTAGGGAATTTTGTGTATGTTAATTTTGTGTTGTCTCTTTGGTTTCTGTCAGGTAAGAATGGTTAATAAGGAATGTGTTCTTGAGTAGCAAGCACTGATCTTATTCTACTATATACGTGGATCTCCATGGTTTTCAAGCATGACAATAGAAAAACAATTTTTTCTCTTGTTTAGTAAACTATTGTCAAGACTTTAATTTATTTAAATTTGTATAATTTACAATAAATAAAGGTTTCAAGATATAATTTTTAAAAGTTTAATTATTTAAAGGGTTCTAGCTCAATGGAAGAGCACCTACTTTACAAGCAGGAGGTTGGTGGTTAGATTCCATCGTGCCCTGATATTCATAGGGAATGGCAATGATTAGTTTTTGGTGATGGATGCTCTTTTGACCATCACCAATGAGCTTCTGGTGACATTTTTTGACCATCACCAAAATATAAATGGTGGCGGTCAATGAATGCCACTATATATACACATCAATAGTGATGACCATGAAATTTATGTCACCATAAATCATTTTTGTTGATATGAAATGGTGAGGGTCACTTTTTTTCATTATAGTCATTATTCATGATAGACCTTGATGTCACCAATGATCTTATCATGAAAATTTTTTAGCCTCACCAAATATGAAATGGTGGCAATCAACGAACGTTACCATATATATGCACCAATAATGATGGCCATGAAAGGTCCATCACAAAAAATCATTGTTGTTAATATGAAATGGTGACAGTCACTATCCCTAATTATAATCAATACTTTCGGTGACGCCACCTTCGATGATGTTCAATTTTTTGGTGACTCGGGTTATTGTCCATCATCATTACTCATATGGAATGGTGAAGATCACTATCCATCATTATAATAATTATTTATGATAGACCTTCAATGTGACCACAACACCTATAATTTTGGTGAATCCACCTTTGGCGACATTAAATTTTTGGTGATGAAGGCTCTTTTGACCCTCCCCAATGAGCATATGGTGACATTATTCACCCCTCACCAATGTCCTTTTTTATTATAGTGCAAGGACTTCATCATTATTTTCAACCAATTGACATAGCACAACAACTGATCCCTGACAAATGCCAACATAGTTCTACCAGATGTAGACACATATGTTGAGATGCTTACACAATACCAAGAATATGGCCCTAGCCAATTCAAACCATTTTCTATCCTCATATCATTCCTAGGAGATCCCCCTGTCATACCAGAATCATCCGCTGATTTCACAGGGATCCGGTGTGCATGATGTCTACATCAAGCACTGAAGCCATCCAGGAGACAAATATGAATAGTAATGACACCAAGGCCTCTATCACGGTGGCCTCCCTATCCTACGCTATTTTCCAAACTACTTTTTTTTACCCTCCATCTAGTTTTCTGTCACAACAAGTCTTTGAAACATTAGTGTTACCAAATGTATCTTTTTCAATACCAGTTTGTTACTTTGTCCCACCTACCATGACAAGAGTCACACGCATCACCTCTACAGGGTTAATCCCCCTCACTCCTAAGGAGGCCCCAACTATTAAGGAAATCACCGCAACCATACCATCTAAGGAAACTCCCATCGCAAAACTGATTTTCATGACCAAGAAAACCCATAAAAAAGGGAAGAAGGTAGAAAATCCCATCATACAACAGGAAATACAACCTTGCGCAATATGCGACATAGTAGGTCACCCTACCTATATCTACCTAGAGTTGGCCGAATTAAAATCTCTCCTAAGCTCCAAAAGAAATGTCATGACAACAAGTTCCCGTAAAAAGAAACCAACCACCAAAAATCAAGGCAAGGAATTGTGTACCAACCACGAATGCACTATGTGTAGAACTTATGAGAATTACACCCATCATTTTCAAGAAATATCGTGATATAGAGATGCCTTACATTCCCTAAAACAATCATATCAGGAGGATCCATACATACAGTCAAATGGAGAAGAACCTCACATCATTTTATACCTGCAGGAGGCACAATAGTCACCAAAAATACCCTCGTTAATCCCCCCTCCTCCTATCCTACGCTATGCACTCTATGATGAATGAGATCATTTCATCTTCGAATGTGTAGCCCTATACTTGTTTCAATGATGGTATCTAGTTAATTTAGCATACCACGCTGAACTTCTAGCCATCCAAAATTTATGTTATGTTTGTGGTGGCAATCATCCATTATGCCACTGTCACTACATCCCTCTATTTTTCACTGCGCTAACCAATTTAAACATGGCCATAGTTCAGCTCTCCCTAGAATATGACTCTGACACATCTATGGATAGCTCGACAACACATGATGATGTGATAAGTAGGGAAATTCTATTCCTATTAGTAGAGAAGTAGTCAGTCTGGGAACCCTTAGTCACCCCCACCCAGCCTCTATGGAGAAGACCAACCAATGTGTTGTATAACAAATGCAACCATGTGGTTGCCACATTCCCAGACTTGGAAGCTCATCAACACTAGTACATGATCACGTCGTTGGCTTAACAGGACGAGAACACCTAAGAGAAACTTTCTTGTCTAGTATTTCAAGGTAACCACCATGATCAACACTGCATTTATATGCCTCGAGTGCACCCGCTAATTGACATCATTCATTAATTAGAAACACATCATCAGTATATCATCATTTTTGAGCTTAGAAAACCTAATGGAAGGCATATTTCCCCCAGCTATCCTACCCCATTTCCATACCAACACGTTGGGTGATTAAAAAGGTGCATCGACCTAGCATGCCCCATGTCCAGCCTAGGCCGGCATGTGGGCTATGCGACATAATCATCCACGCCATCAATCAGTGTAAAGAACTAAATCACCTCACAAACATATTTCGCTTGGTCTCATCTCTCCCTCTCAGAGATCTCTCTAACCAAGAGAAAATCACACATTGTTATTGTTGGATATGCTCACATTTTCACCATACTATGAAATGTGAATACGTCCCCAAGATTTGGGTGGTAAGAGAAACATTATGTATACACTACCAAAAAGAGCTAGACCTACCCAAACTAAAAAATAAAAAATGAGAATAGAGGAATCTCTCCCCTACACCTCATCCTTTGCCCACTTCGGGGACGAAGAGTAGTGTTGATTCTCACACAATCTACTAAGTAGTCACAATGGTACTGTGCACCATTTTCACCGGCCTTAACCAAAAAACAAAGGTATGCCAATTAATGGAAACATCTGGCCACCTCTGCACCAAGCACAAATTACAAATCCCAGAAACAACTCAGCCTTATGAGGAACCTAGAGTTGCTCCCACGCAAGCTACCATGATGGAAATTCCTCCCACACCAAATGCCTACAACACGATACATCATATATGATTCATATAATCATGTATCATAACCATGACTCGGGCTACATGCTCATCAGTCATAGATTTTGAGTCAGTTGCAACTACGAGAGTAGTTGTACCAACGACGGTGCAAACCCAATCCATCTGCACCTTGTCGACTGCGTCCAGTTCCACCACATCAATGATGGAATCTTATTGAAATATGTCGACCAAATTTGTTAAGACTGAACCTCTTCCTCACTTCCTTGCACAGACTCAACCCCCCTTACGATCCTTATTCCACTCAGATGAGGATATCCTTGAGGCCATGAGGAAGCCCGATTATCCATGGGATGTGATGCATCACTGTTTTTTTTTTCTTCTTGAAAAAAAATTCAGCCCTATCAAGACCACAAACCAAGTCTAAGATTTATGCAATTGAATAAAAATATTTCCTTCCATCAGGAAAAGTTGATTTGTTCAAAAATTCCATTTTGGCACCCAATGTGTTTGAAGAAGGGAACATGTTAAAAAAATATCCTACCATCAAGGTAAATATCTCTCAAAATCCTGAAATACTGGAAGAGATTTCACTGGGGGTGTCATGTTCACTAGAAAAGATAACCTCGTACACCGAGTTGTTATAAGAGTATCAAGATATCTTCGCATGGGACTACTCGAAAATGACAAGCCTTAGCCCCACTATCATAGAGAACCATATTGACACTTGGCTTGACGTACCACCAGTACCCCATAGACAATGTTAACTGAACCCATCCAGGGCAAAAGAAATTTAATGAGAAATCGATAATATTCACAAAGCTAGTTTCACCTACCCCATCGCTTAAACATCCTGGGTTTCCAACCTTGTTACTGTCATGAAGAAATAGGGCACCATATGTGTTTGTATATATTTTCACAATTTGAACAAAGCATGTCCAGAGGAAAATTACCCTACCCCATTCATCGACCAAGTCATCAACACTTATGTAGGACATGAGGCCCTCTCCTTCATGGAAGAATTCTTTGGCTATAATCAAATTCAAATCATCACTTCGACCAGTACAAGACAACGTTCACCACCCCATGGGGCAAATTCGTATACAAGGTGATGCCATTTGGACTAAAGAATGCTCGAGCCACTTTCCAGAGGACCATGAATTATATATTTCATGAATTGGCACACCTCATCCTCGCCTACTTGGAAAATCTCACCATCTGATTGAATAAGCAGGCAAATCATCTCAAGGATCTGCGACTGGTATTCCAATGACGTCGACAATGCTACCTATGCTTGAACCCCCTCAAGTCTGTCTTCTGCGTCATAGGAGGATCACTTCTAGGTTTTATTGTGTCCTAGCAAGGAATTAGAGTGTACCCCCTCAAGGTCTAAGCTATCAAGGAGGTACCTCCACCTCTAACCCTACAACACCTACAAATATTGGAGGGAAAGGAAAACTTTTTGAGATGTTTTATCCTAGACTACACCACTTTCGCTCAAGGATTCCTGCCTCTCCTTCATTAGGACATATCGTTTAAATGGGATGATCAAGCCCAAAAATCATTTGAGGCGTTGAAAGGCACATTATATTCAGCACTGTTGATCAATCCTTTAGACTACAACAAGGACTAAATCCTATATCTATCTACATCCGAGACCTCTTTGGCCAGATTATTGATTCAGGAAGGCTAAAATGGGAAAGAGCACATAGTATATTACATTAGAAAAACTTTGTGAGGCCCTGCTTTAAGATATGAGCCTAAATAAAATACTTCCCTAAAATTAATACACAGAGTCTAAAAAATTCACAACTACATTATCTTCAGGACTGCAACAATCATCACAGATATTAACCCCATCAAATACCTGTTCACGCGTCGTTTAATGAACCATAAGTACGATCGCTAGATAATAATTCTCCAAGATTTCCACTTACAGTTTCGCTCCCTGAAGAGAAATAAGGATTTAATTTTAGCCAAGTTCATCACAGAATTCCCAAGTTAGACCAAAGGATAACCAGTCATTGATTTTCTACTAGACGAAGATCTCTTCCTAGTAATGATCAACGACCCTTAGTATGGAGATATTCTTCTATTTTTACGAACCCAAAAGTTCAGAGCGCAGCTCACCCATAATGACTGTTGGTGCATCCACCACTAGGCCCATTAATACCTGCTCCTGGGAGATGTCTTATACAATCGGGGAATTGAAACCATATTACGTCGATTCCTCATCCACAACCAAGTTGAGCAAGACATTAATGACTGACACAGTGGAGCTTGTGGTGGCCACCTCTCTAGAATGGCCACCACCCAAAAATTCTTGTAGGCAGGATATTTTTGTCCCACACTCTTTTGCAATTGAATTTTAATAGTTAAGAGGTGTGGGAAATGTCAATGCTTCGCTAACTAGTAGAAGCTGTGAACAAAGTACTCAAAACAATGTTACAGTACATGGTAAATAACCACAAAACAAACTAGCAGCACATGTTTTTCTCCGCCCTATAGGAATATTTTACGGTAGTGAAAAAATCAACAGGGTTCACACCCTTCCACCGAGTATACAGGGTCTAAGTCATGATTCCCTTTGAATGCAAGATCGCAAGCTTACATTCTACCATTGAACTCCTCGATGACACCCAACCTCTATAGAAACACTTAGTAAAACTAGAGTTCATCGATGAAAGTTGATGAGAATCACTCTAGCACAACAAGTCCCATAAAAAGTGGGTGAAAGTATTGTTCGTTCACAACATCATCCCTCGATCATTTATTGAGGGGGAGTCAGTGCTCTTCTATGATGTTGCAAAGAAATACCTAGGGCCAGTAAAATTCAAAACCTTGTGGAAAGGACCCTATATCATAAAAAAATGTCTCCTAAAGGGGGCATACATCTTAATAGATACCGACATAACAAGCCTGAGCAACCTCGTCAATGGTCTTTACCTCAAGAAATTGTACCCATAATGGCCAAGAGGGCTCAACCGTAGAGTTAACGGGCACATACCAAAACTTTATTTCTGATCACAAACTTGTCACAAAAGCGCTCTGGTGTCACAAATGGATCTTCAACCCAACCATTTCTTAAAATTCACTGATGGAGCATCACGATGGTCTCAAAATGTAGCAGTAGCTACCTGGGTCATCTACCACCCTGACTGATCACCTTTATTCACCAATGGATAGTGAAAAATAATCAGGAACAATATGACGTCGACATAGGGCTCATGTCTGATTCCTCTAATCAAGGCATTCACCACTTGCATATCGGCCTTGATTCCTAGTTATTGGTTTCGTAGTTAAACCAAGAGTTTGAGGTACGATATTCACATCTGGTTAGAAAATATTTGCGTCCAAAAATATTAAGATGTAAATTTAATCACATTACATTCACACATGTACCAAGAAATTTACATGAGACATTAGATCGCATAGCTAACCACATCATAAACTGTAATGCATCTCAGATAAACCATCATACATAAAAAGAAAAAAAAATTAAAAAAATAGATATCCATTAGTAATACACATCATCCATGAAAACATATAAACAATGGACACATCATATAGAGCCGCAAAAAATACATCTCTCACATATATACCAAAAAATGTATGTCTGAATACAAAATAATTAGTCATTTATATGACCCACAGGTCAGAAACAAATACTTATACACATGTCATCGAAAATAAGGGAAGCATCCCCATAATGGGTGCTTCCCATGTGTACAAAAATCTCTAGGGCTGTGCCCCTCCAAGTTGGGCACCTAGACCCATAGTTTCTCCCAGTGTAAGTACTAGGGAGGCTGTCAAAACTAAAGCCACCATACGGCACAAAGTTGGTCGATAGCCCCTCTATCAGGCCATCAGTGTCACTAAATATAAATCTTCTAAATAATAAAAAACCCCACAGGTAGACATACCCTGGGTTATCTAGTCTACTCAGCCCCAAGTGTCTACCAAATTAGTGGCTCGAGCCTCTAAGGTAGCTAGCTTCTTTACCATGCGGGCCTCTGCAGCCTCGGCACGAGTGATTGCTGCAACACACTCAGTAGTAGCCAAACTACTACCCTCTCCATATGGGCCAACACCATCATTGGGAACTCCACCCTCGAGGTGCACCGGACCACCTCCCTACCCCTGGCCAGAGATGGAGCTCTCTGAACCCTAAGGTTCAGTTGGTGTCCTACCAACCGAGCTATAGGGCACCCAACCTTGGCAACATTGCAAGAGTAAGACAGCTATTTCAGTGCCATCATAATACACATATAAATAATAAATACTCAAAAAATGTAGAATAAAACACAAAAAACATATCCGTTGGTCCCCAAGAATATCCAATAGGAAGAACCATATTCGGGTCTCCTTGGAAATCCAGCCGAGCGTATGGATAAGGGAGGAACATTTGAACATTTTCCTCAAACCAAGCCTCAGTGGTTGCATTCTAGTAACAACCCACTACACCTCCCCCACCGTGAGGCATCACTAGAGCCCATCTCCTCATGTGAGGGTCCTGATGACCCCCCACAGGCACAACCACCATGGGCCTCAACAACGCCACTCTCTTGTACATAATGCTATAGAGGATTCTAGCATAGGTGAATAGCTTATATCCATCACAGACCTTTTCTAATTGAGCCACCATCCGGTCATACTAATGATGGGTTAAATCAAAGAAGTGCCATGACCTCAGCTAGCACAAGACACCTATCTGTAGCCAAAATGCCCTGTCCAATGACGAAGACCCCGTCAGTCTCAAAACCAATGCCAGAGCACACTACTTGGCCAAATCGGTCAACGAAGCTATCAAAATGAACCCCTCCTTGAGAGGCGCCTTGCCACAATGAATATCTACAAACCATCAAATATTGACCCTCCACGGAGGAAGAGGATATGGGAGTGTATCACCCTAAGGCAATATCCCTATCAAAAATTAAATATCCATCACTAGACAGATAGCCAAATCACATCTTCGCAGCACGATCACTCTACGCCATCTATTCCAACAACGGACTAGGTAACATAGTAACTGATCCTCCGATCACAGGAGGTCATTCTCAAGAAACTTGATAATACCCCATCATGCCAACTGTTGGAGATAATTTTCATATTGTACCACATCCATGCAGAGGATAGGCTACTATCTCTCCCTCCACAACATCCTATCACCAAAGAGACACACATTAGTGAAATCAAAACACTAAAAACTCAAAAACATTCTCAATACGTTTCCAAAAATAACCTTGGCCTTTTAGGGTTCATGTTTCTCAAATAGGCACACTGACCACGCACCTGTATTAAATACAGGTATGGAGGCCATGCTCAGAAAGCACTGACAAGTGAAAAAATTTCGCACAAATCCTTAGCTTTTCATGGAGATTTGTAATATTCCAAAATTTGCACACAAGCAAATTGGATTATTAGATTTTGATGCTTTCACCTAGGAGAAGAATAAATGGGTAAGGAGACCCATGACTAATAAAAATATGAATAATTTCCACCTTAATAAGGAAGGGGATCACTTCATGAGCTGAACTTTACACTTACAAGTGTGAACAGAGGTAAAATAGATGAGGACATAGTCAAGTTTGACTAAGTCAACATGCATTCTTGAGGAGGAAGAGATCACCTAAGTAAACCAGTTCAATGTGAACAAGGATCAGCCTAAGAAACACATATGTAAACTAGATTGAAGATCCATAGTCTAAAAAGAGGCATTGTAGGTTGATTATTTTTAGTTTACCAAAGTCAACAGTGCAGCCACAAGAGGAGGGAAGCTAGGTAGGGCAGCGCAGTTTTGAAAGAGGAAGCTTCATGAAGAAGTCACCTCAACATTGTGTGGGGTCTGGGGTGAGGAGGATCACCAAATATAAAAGGAGGGCATAGCATCAAAGGATATTCATTCATGTATTCAACTTTCTTGTTTTGGAGACCAATTTCATACTTCAGTTGTTTAGCCGGAGTTGCTGCACTGCTTAGTGCAAGGAATTCCTGTGTAGGAATTCCATCCTCTCTTTGGATAAGCTTGCTTAAGGGATCAAGATAGAAGGATCTAAGCTTCATTTAAGTATTTGGCTTGGGGCCATTCTTTCATATTTAGCTACAACACAGTCTCCTTTAGAAAACTACGTCCTTCATGTAGAGGCAGCAACAACAGTGTTGCATCCTTTGATTTTATGTTATTTCTTAAGGAGGAGGTGCCTATTTTCCTTTGGGAGTATTTTTAGAGAGGCATTTGGACCTATTTCTATATTATTCAGCCATTATATGATTTATTCAACCAATATTAATACAAATTTGCAGCAACTATGTTGTTTTTTGTAGTGTTGCTTATTTCATGCATTTTGCTGGAAACCTTGTCGGATGTCTTGTTTCACTGTATAAGCTTGTAAAATTATATTTATCTATTGGTTTGGTTAATTAAGACTCATATCAGAGCTCTTAAATCATTTTTTTTAGAAACCCTCATTGGAATAATGCATTTCTTGCTTCAGTAGTTGCTACATGGGGTTTTGGCTTATTTTAGCTGCATAGATTCAGTAAGATCTATTTACATGAGCTAGAATCATTTCTTTCACCTCTAATTCTGCATAAAAGTTTTATATCATTTATTATAAGGGATTCAAGTCCCATTCTCAACTTATATAGCGTTATTTTCGAAAGACAACTATTTTATGCCTGGTATTGTTGCATTTCCCCACCCGGGAAGGAGACTATCGGTCAAGATCTTGGAAAGGTTATTACGTCTACTGGTATGATGTTATTTTACATATATTAAGCTGATCCAAATTTCAAAGCTTATAATTTGCTGAAGCTCCACATTGGTAATAATTCATATTATTCCCAATAGTGTAGTTGTTCCAATTTTGGAACATTACAGTGGTATCAAAGCTTTCATCTTGGCTCAGCTTGTGGATTTAAGATCCAATCAGAAGATAATAATAATAGGAGAAAAAAATGATAGAGAGGATGTGCTTATTCTCATCCATTTTTAGATCTAAGAAGAAATAAGAAGAGAAATGCCCTGAAACTCTAAGAGGGTTTCAAGGAGGAGAAAGTTGCAGTGAGACCTCTAGAAGGTTTTAAGAAGAAGAATAAGATGCATGCACTTCCTATTCTTGTAGAGTAAGTGAAGAACAAGGATACCACTTAGAGCATGAAATTATGAGTGGTTATTTGGTACAATACAAGTGCCAACCTAGGGCTTTCAAAGAGACCCTAGATTTTCCTTAGTTTATTCAACTGAAGAAGAAAGGAGACCTTGTAGTAAAGGAGAAATTAGAGGCAATATATTCCTATTGTCTAAATTTGATGGGTCAACTATAGCAAGAGATTGGGCAAGAAATCTTGAGGAATTCTTCATACTTCATCCAGTGGGAGAGAGGGAGGCAGCAGCAGTTGCAATGCTACACCTGGAGGGTGAAGCCAATGCTTGGTGGTGGAGCCACTTAAACCACACAAGAGTTACTTATTTTTCTGAGTTCACTCAAGAGCTGATCAGAACCTTTGATAAGAGAAGATGAGAGGAAAGAATACCCACACCGCCAATGGGGGAGACAAGTACCAGCACTGCCATAGCCTTGAGAGAGTAGCATTCTACACTAGTAGTTGGATCAGCCAACATATTGAAGAGAGGACCTCTTGCAGCCATAAAATATGTCCCAAAGGCTCACAAAGGTATGCATAAGTTTCCATGTCTTAACTTTTCAGAAAATTTTATTGGATATTTGTTTGCATATGGCCCAGGATGAAATGATATTGCTGAGATAAAGCTGCAGGATTGCACTGCGATGTGCAAGCTTGAAGGGTTCAAGGGAGATTTGAACCCTCGACCTCATGTATCATTGTTGAGTTACACTCAACCCTTGAGGTTGAAGTGTGATATTTTTAAGGGAGTTATGAACCTTTAGATGGAGTATGATGCAACCACTATGTCATTGGAGGGACTATCAGCTCTGTCAAACAATAGCAAGCAAGGGGCTTCACCTTTTTCACCCTTGGATCTTGATGGATTCAAGACAGCCATGGACATGAGATCCTCTCTAAGAGATCTCCAAGGAAATGAATTATAGCATTTCATGGTATGCATAAGAGAGGAACTGATTGTGGAGGATGATAGCCCACATGGGGAGAATGCTAAGGTGAAGAATGACAGAAGGCATCCACATGGTTTTGATTGGATGTGGGAGAAGAGAAAGAGGCTAGTGAGCCACTTACAAGTCTATGATACAGGTCAGCAAGAAGCCAAACTACGTTGGCTACTCTTGAGGGAGTTTGGCCACCATGACACATATCTTTTTTCCAAGGGTATGTGGGAGAAGAAGACTTGGCAAGGTACTTGCATCATATGGCAAGGAGTGTGGGAGTACTATGATGATGTGATATTTTCACCACATGGACTGTATGATGGAGGTATGATGAGGCAGCAAAGGCATTTGTTGCTCTGGAGGATTGAGGGAGAGCAAGGGCAGAGTTGCTCTCACATTCTACATGATGTTGCAATGGGATTGGATGGAAACATTATGGGAGGAGTATTTGACATTGGACCTATCAAAGGATGGATTTATGAGTTGGTAGGAGCCTATTTTCATAGGCCAACAACACTGTCACTTTGGAGTAGCAACTGGTTAATGGGGTGTTCCTAGGATCACTTCATATTTGAGGCACATGATGGGCATAGAGGAGGTAAGACTGGTAGAGGGGTGAATGGAATCCTTTTTTATTATGATATGATCTCCTTGACTTGGGTTTCAAGGCATGAGGGGGAGGACCTTTATGCAGCACACAATTCATTCCTCTTCATAGGAACATGTTCTATCACTACGAAGAGTTCATCTATGGATCCTGACACCTTATTACTTCCCTTACATGGTAAGAATCTTGTTTATGTATTTATTGATTGTTCCATACAATATTTGCATGCTCTTACCTTTTCATTGCAGTGCATTGCTCTAAAAGGGGCAAGCTTTTCTTTAGGCTCCATGGTCTATTTTTGGCTAGCTATTATGATGGAGACAACCATCTAATGTATGATCTGGGGCAACAATATGGTTTCTTCTTGTGTGCTTAGTTGACATCTCTAGCCA
>JAXQQM020071925.1:0-88722 GCA_034641835.2 Pinus albicaulis | reverse complement strand
ATTACAAGAATTGTTGGATAAGGGCTATATTCAATCGAGTGTGTCTCCTTGGGGAGCACCGGTTCTATTTGTGAAAAATAAAGATGGAACCTTTAGGATGTGTATTGATTATCGTCAACTGAATAAGTTGACTATTAAAAACATATACCCCTTGCCCAGAATTGATGATATTTTTGACCAAGTGAGAGGGGCTTCAGTCTTTTCGAAGATTGACTTAAGGACTGGTTATCACCAGCTCAGAATTAAAGAAGAGGACATCAGAAAAACAACCTTTCAAACTAGGTATGGTCACTACGAATTTGTAGTCCTACCTTTTGGTTTGAAAAATGCCCCTACCACTTTTATGTTCTTAATGAACAGTGTGTTAAATAAGTACTTGGATAAATTCGTATTTGTGTTCATAGATGATATTTTAGTTTACTCAAAAAGTGAGGAAGAACACAAAGAGCACTTAAGGATAGTATTGCAAAATCTGAAAGAAAACTAGTTATATGATAAATTCAGTAAATGTGAATTCTATAAGGACAAGATCCAATACTTGGGTCATATTATTTCTGAACAAGGGTTGGATGTTGATCCTGAAAAGATAAACGCTATTAAAGAATGGCCCATGCCAACAGATGTTTCAGCAGTGAGATCATTCATGGGAATTGCAGGTTATTATCGTAGATTTGTGGAGAGATTTTCTGCTATAGCATACCCCATAACCTCGCTACAAAGGAAAGGTGTCAAATTTGAGTGGATTGAAAAGTGCCAAAATAGTTTTGAACAATTAAAATTAAAACTCACCACAGCCCCTATCTTGAAAATTGTAGATCCTGATAAAGAATTTGTTGTATGTACAAATGCCTGTAGAGAGGGGTTGGGAGGAGTCCTTTTGCAGGAAAATTCAGTTATTGCCTATGAGTCTAGGAAATTGAAAACACATGAACAGAACTATAGTGCATATGATTTGGAGTTAGCTGCTGTTATTAATGCCTTAAAGATGTGGTGACACTATCTTCTTAGAAAAAAATTTATATTGATGACTAACCATATTATTCTTGAGTATTTATTTTCCCAAACTGATCTGAATGCTAGACAGGCCAAATGGCTATCCTTTCTGAGTGAATTTGATATGGACATAAAACATATCAGGGGGAAAGAAAATAAAATTTCTGATGCCTTGAGCAGAAACTCTTGTCAAAACATCAACAACATTGGAAGTAGTGCCCAGTTTTATTTAGAAGATTTAGTGAAAGAGGCAGTAGACCAGGATCCAAATTATGAAACACTATAGGTGAAACTACTAAAGAAGGAGATAACTAATTACACTCAAAACCAAAAATGACTGATCTGCTACAAAAATAGATTATATATCCCCAATGTGGAGTCTTTGAAAAGAGATATTCTAGATGAATATCACAAACAGCCGTATGCAGGGCATCCTGGATATCAGAAAATGTTAACAGCTTTGAAAAATAAGTTGTTCTGGCCAGGAATGAAAAGAGATGTAGCAGAATATTTAGTCAGATGCATGGAGTGTCAATTAGTTAAAGTTGAAAATCAGCATCCTGCTAGTCTTCTAAATCCTTTGTCGATTGCAGAATGGAAATGGGACACAATTTCTATAGATTTTATAACAGGGCTACCCAAAATTAAATACCAACATGATTAAGTGATGGTAGTAGTAGACACTTTAACAAAAGCTACACATTTTATACCTGTAAAGTCCACTTTTGGTACAACACAAATAGCAGATGTGTTTTTAAAAGAGATAGTAAGATTACATGGGGTCCCAAAGGTGATTGTTTCAGAAAGAGATGCTAAGTTCACAGTAGCCTTTTGGAAAGGTCTATTTGGAGGTATGGGCACTAAGTTGAATTTTAGTACTACCTATCACCCTCATACAAACGGTCAGATAGAGAGAACTAATCAGATTTTGGAGGATATGTTGAGAATGTATGTGATGGATAGGCCATAAAACTGGTAATATTACTTGCATTTAACTGAATTTGCCTATAATAGCAGCTATCAATCCTCCATAAAAATGAGTCCGTTTGAGGCACTCTACTGAAGGAATTTTCGTACTCCTTTAAGCTAGAGCTAGCCTGAGGATAAGCTAATGTTGGGACCAGATGCCTTACAAGCGATGGAAAGGATTGTTAAACAATTACAAAGAAACATCAAGACCGCACAAGATCGCCAGAAAAACTATGTTGATAAGAAGAGAGTACATCGAGAATTTAAAGTGGGGGAGCATGTGTACCTGCGTATTAAACCCAAAAAGAGGTTACTTTATGCTGGAAGTTGTGAAAAACGGGCTCCTAGATATTGTGGTCCTTTTGAAGTATTAGAAAGGGTGGGACCAGTGGCTTACAAGTTGGCCTTACCACCCCATGTTAGAGTTCATGATGTGTTTCATGTTTCATTATTAAAAATATATATACATGATGATTCTCACATAGTTGATTGGAATGTGGTACAGGTGGAACCAGAAGGGGAGTTCCTTCCAGAACCATTTCAAATATTGGAGCGGGAAGAAATTGAATTCAGGAATTGGACGATAGCAAGAGTAAAGGTGCAATGGAAGCACTTTACTGCTGAAGAAGCTACCTGGGAAAGAGAAGCTGAAATGATGGAAAGATATCCATTTTTGTTTGAAAAATGAACTCTAGTAGTTAAATACGAACACCGAGGATGGTGTTTGCTTTCAGAGGGGGAATATGTAACACCCCTAGTTTATGTGTTTGAATTTCAAAAACTAGACAATTGAACTTTAATCCTAACAGGAGTGGACACCAAAGGGCAAGCATTTTGTGGATGTAATGAAATATTTAATTTTGGAAAAAAATGAATAAATAAGTTTGTGCAGATTGACCAAAATGAGAATTATGAGATCACTTGCTAAATTCATGAGGATGGATAAAAGAAAATATTTTCCCCAAAAATATTTCAAAAATCCTTGAAAGAATTTATTTCCAAATTAGATTTTGAGGAAAATCTAGTTTCCCCAATTATGTGGATAGTAGTTGGGAAGAGGTAAAAAGCAGGGAAAAGCAGAAAAAAGCTTTAAAATTCCCTAAATAGGGAAGCCTAGGCAAACAGGAAGAAAATCATCCTCATATTCTGGACGCAGAATTAGAAATAGGCTTTGGGGAGCAAAAGCTTAAATAAGCTATTCCTGAACAGATTAGAGGTTGGTCTGTTCTAGGAGGTGGTCTCAGCTCGAGGGAGAGTTCTGGAGATAAAGGGACTCTACAATCGAGAGGACTGGTCAAATACCAAAGTGGTATGAACACAGTAATTATGCAGAAGTAAAATTTATTGTTATTAAATGAAAGGATGAATTAACTGTAGCTATATATTTCTTCCATTTTATTTTTGTGCCGGTGTTCCTTATATTTACAGAGAGATAGAATGATTAAATTTTATCAACTCTGCATGGTTGTAGGAATAAGAAATATGAGAACAAATCAGCTAGAACCTCTAAACCATTTCCTGGTTTAAATCTGGAGATTATGTTACCTCATAATATATAATTATGTGACTTTAATATGTTTCTGTGGAAAAAAATTAGAATTTATGCAGTCAATACTATAAGAAAATCCCTAAGTCTAGAGTCATGAACAAATTAAATACACACAGGACATATTTATATCTTTACTAAATTAACTAAGTGAATTGCAGACATATGTAGAACTTCAAACAACAGTGCATGTCTATTTATAGTTATTTTAATATCTTCTATAATAAGGATAGAAGATAAGAGTATGTATTTTAGTACTACTTATCTATCTACATATATTAAAGAGATAAAACTAAACCTGGCCATCAACTATAGAAATAGTTATGACAAGAGAGTTATGTACAAAACTATGGAAGTAACCCTTTTCTAAAAAGGGAGGGTCCAACTGAATACCTGTTGGGAAAAAATGATGTACATGGGAAATTATAAAACAAACCAATACCTGCACACAGTATATCTATACATATATATATATATATATATATATATATATATATCTGTGTGTGTGCGTGTGTGTGTGTGTGTGTGTGTGTGTGTGTGGGTGGAAGAAGGTAGCAAATAGATAGCCATCAGATCTATATAACACACCGGTAGAGAAAGTCAATTAAATAATTTTACACTAGAACTGCCATATTTTGAAAACCAAAGAACAAAAAAAAAAAAAAAAAAAAAAAAATTGATGTATACAGTTGCAGGGAATAAATTTCTTGACATATGAAACTCTTCCAGTTGAACTACAATCTCCTAAGAATAAAGAGAGTCCACTATGAGAGTCATACAATATCTACGAATGCTAGAGTTTGAAATCTCTCATTCACATAATCACTATAAACTTGAAGAATCTGGAAATAGAAAGAGAGCGATATACATTGAAGTCATTATTATGATAACAATTCGAAAGGAGAAATAACACCAGAGAACTCATTAATTCTTCAATAATACTATACCGACACAAAACAAAATAATTGGATGAGAGGTAATAGAAGAAAATCCATCCACTAGTAATCTGGAAATTAAAAAAAAAAAAAAACACATTAGGGAGTTGTCAGAAGAAAACCAGAGACGAAAAATAAATTCGTGCTATATATGTACATATCAAAATCTAAGCCACTTCGGGCAACCGTCTTTTAAAGGAACATACTCTCACTCCAAAAATTTAATTACTCAAGGAGTTTTATCATACAAATGAAAATCATTAATAGTTACAGTCTCTGGCAGAGTTTGTAGTTACAATAAAACATTGTTTATGAACCTAAGAAATTTAACTATCTACACAAATTGGGTAGAATGACACGACGAGAGGATGGCTTCTCTCCGACCAATATATCATGGATACCGACCTGAAAACGCCAAGGGAAATGGAATTAGTATCGAATGAAATTATGGCTCTTAGGGTCCGCCGGAAGGAATATTGGGTGAAAATGTGAAGTTCGGTTACACTTTTTGCCCTTTTTTGAGAAAAAAATATCATTTTTTTTGGTTCTTCAACTTTCTACAAACTATAACAATTCTTCTGAGTAGAATTTCATTTTGCGATAAAAATAAAAGTTGTAAAAAATTTTGTTAGCTTTATATTACTTATTTTTTGAAATTTTTTTATGTAGATTTGATATGTCAACTTAGCGTTTCTTTGAGTGTGTGTTTCTTAACAATCAAAGGATTCATAAGAAGTCATGTTATGACACAATGTTGTATTCATTGAAAATTTGTGTCTTTGAAAAAACAAAATGTGTTACAACAATCTAGACAGAGTCTACTTTGTTTTCTTCGTATTTACAAAGCCAATGGATGCATATCATAATTACTAGAATTTTTTGAACTGGTCCAATACGAAAAACTGTGTATTTTGGATATGTTTCGCATCGCAAGAAATTTCTTAACATATAAGTTATAAACTAAAAATATAAAAGCTACCCATTAGATACGACGGACCAATGTAAAGCCCCATAATTTTTTCAATTTTTTTTACAATGTACTTTGGAAGATACAAAATTTTAATTTCACTGAATCACAATGACCCTCAGAAGTTGTTTGCACCCATTTTATTAGAAAAATAATTAAAATTATTAAACGTTTATAAAATTCCATAAAAGTTATATTTCCTGAAAGTAGATTCAATTCTGAAAATGCTTGTCTTGGTTTCGACAGTTAATTAACAACCTTTCATGGAGTTTAATTAGTCCAAAGTTGCAGAACCGTATTCAGAGCCTAGTTTTTGCATAATTGATGACTCGTTAGTTCGACCGAACTTTTAGTAAAGTTTGGCCGAACTATGTTTTCCACTTAAGACCCATTAAATCTAACTTCTTAATAGTTTGACCGAACTATTGTATAACTCTCCGTTGGCAGGAGAGTTTTGTGGATCCCCCTATTAAAACACATTTCGTGTCAATATAAATTGGCGCGGAATGATTCACAATTTTCGCACATTTCACACACTTCTTCTCATTTTACAAAGATATTGTTTTGAGTTCAAATTTTTTTTTTCAAAGTTTGGATTTAAGAACATTTCTTGGTTGATTTTACAATTTTGGGTTTAAAGAATTTTTTTGGAGGACATTTCTTAGAGGCAGCGTGATTTTGGCGAAAATTGTAAACAATTTCTTGGCCGTACATTCAAAAGACATTTCTTGGAGGTATGTACATGTTTTGAGTTGAAGTAAATATTTTGAGCTTTGTTTCATTTTTATAAGACATTTTTCTCTCGAATTTTTTAAAGTAAGTGTTTTGGATTGGAATATGTATTTTTTGCAAAAAATTTACACTGAATTTTTTTAAATTAAATCTTTTGTGATATTTTTTGTAATTGAGTTATTGTCCAATTTTTTGAAGGAAAATTTTTGAACTTCATACCCTATTATCATGGGAAATCGAAGAACTTGTGCGAGAAAATATGATCGAAAAAGAGACCCTGAGACACGTAGAGAAGAGACTAGACAATCTCGCAAAAGAAATTTAGAAGCTCTCTCAAATATTGAAGAGGAAAATCAACCTCAAGCAGAAATTGAAGCAGGTATGTAAATGTAAATATTAAGATCTATTGATATATATTTAAAATTTTCCCAATGTAAAATTTGAAGCTTAATTTTTATTTGATGAACTAGTTTGAAAAATATTTTGTTTAATGTAAACAGACAGAGATATTCCTCAAAATATTGAAGAACAAAATCAACCTCAAGTAGAAATTGAAGCAGGTATGTAAATGTAAATATTATTATCTATTGATATATTTTTAAAGTTTTCCCAATGTAAAATGTGAAGCTTAATTTTTATTTGATGAACTATTTTGAAAAATATTTTGTTTAATGCAAACAGACAAAGATAGTCCTCAAAATATTGAAGAAGAAAATCAACCTCAAGCATAGATTGAAGCAGGTATGTAAATATTATGATCTATTGATATATTTAAAATTTTCCTAATGTAAAATGTGAAGCTTAATTTTTATTTGATGAACTAGTTTGAAAAATATTTTGTTTAATGTAAATAGACAGAGATACTCCTCAAAATATTGAAGAAGAAAATCAACCTCAAGCGAAATTGAAGCGGGTATGTAAATGTATATATTATGATCTATTGATATATTTAAAATTTTCCTAATATTTATTGACATATTTATTAATTTAGTGATTTATTGAATATGTACTATTTTTTCGAATATGTACAGATGAAATCACTATCGATAATGAGATGTTAGAAAATGTTGACACTCACACATATGGAGATAAAAAACTTGACCATATTATACAATATCGTGTCGACCGCATTTTTGAAAAGTATTTCTTAAATGAGCGAGTGACAGTTCAGGCTCAAATGTTGAAAGGTCTCCTATCATCAAGGAAATTAAAAGAAGCGACGACACTATTGGGTATTCGAAAATCAACCAAAGATAAAAAAAATGAAGGAAGAGGTGATAAAAAATATGAGTAGCGCTATAAAGTCAATTAAGAGATCTAGAGATAAAGATGTTTCAAATGTACGTAGAGGAATACATATGGCAATGGTTTCACCAAGTACTCAAGAGAATCATTTGATAACATCTATGGCACGAGCACTGGGAACCTCATGAAAAACTCTGCACAAACATCGAAAATTTCAACTGCAAATAGATGTAAATGATGAACTCACTTGTTGGAGAGCTATTTGTAGGCAACCATACAAAGATAGACTTGGAGAAAATGTTAAAAAATTAATATATGAATATTGGAAGAACAATTCGCGTGTTTCACCAACTGCAAGACATGTGATGCGAAGAAGAATAGCACGAAATCAATATGAAAAACATGAAAAACATCTCTTGGAAACCACTCAGATAGAGTTATTCAACAAGTTCAAAGAAGAGAATTGTCAAATTCATGTTTCACTCAGTGCTTTTGATCAACAAAAACCATGGTATGTAAAACCTATCATCGTACGCGACACTTGTTGTTGTTGTTATCATGTGGAATTTGAGTTATATTATGACACATTCCTTGATTTCGGTAGAACATTATGGAAGGATTCACCTCCTCCTTCCACTATCCATGAATTCATATCTCAAATTCTATGTGAAAGAGAAAGCGATGAACTATTTTACAAAAAGAAATGTGTTGGTGGTAAAAAATGCGATGATTGTGGAAATTTGACTAAGTTTCAAAACAAATATCGTATTGATATAAATGATCAATCATTGTCCAACATGAAAGTGAAATGGAAGAGATATGAATATATCGGTACATCGATTCAAGGTGAAAATAGTGTTAAAAGAATCGAATTACAAGAAGACATAATTTTTCTGATAGATTTTTTGAGAAAGTTTGAGGCATAAATTTACAAATACACCAAGCATTCCCATATAGCTCGATGGAAAGACTTGCAATTCAAAAAATCTCGTGAATTTTTTCCACTAGGGACAATTTTTTCAGTGATTGATTTTGCAAAAAACTACACATTTGTTCCAGAAAAAGAAATTCAGAGTGAATACTATCATTCTAACCAAGTCTCCATGCTTTTCCATATTCTATATAGACATGCTGAACAAAATGTCAATCATATAGAAAACACGAGTGAAAATCAACATATCATTAAAGAATATCACTTTTATATCAGTGACGATCGTACATATGATACATGTTTTGTACAACATTTTTTTGGAAGAATTTATGATTCATTGAAAAATCGTGGAATAACATTCAATGAACATTGGATATGGTTAGACGGATGCGCATTTCAATTCAAATCTGCACGATCATTCTTTTGGTTGTGTTGTCTTCATAAGAAAACCTGCATTAAACATTGTTGGAATTTCTTCGAGACTGGCCATGGAAAAGGAGAACATGACGGTGCAGGAGCATGCATAAAACGAGTACTTCGAAGATATCAAATGAACCACTCTACACACCGACTTGTGAACGCTGAAGAATTTGTTCAATGGTGCATCGCTGCTCTAAGCCATGCGAAAAACCCATCAAAAGAAGTGCGAAGGTACATTCAATTTAATTTATATTGAAAATCTAATTTTAAACATTGTACATTGATCATGCAATGATTATTTTTAATTGTATTTTGATATCATATTTACAAATTATTTTTCTAATTTTCCATATAAAGGTTTTTCTGGCATATTGGAATCGAAGACATAGATAGATCAATTGGAAATGATGTTGAAACAATAAAAGGGACTCGAAAATTGCATTAAATTCAAACAAAGTTGTCCAGAAATGTGTTTGCATTGGATAAAAGAAAATATTCTTGTTTTTGTGATGTTTGCATAGACAACACAAAATCTAATGACATTTGTGAAAACAAAATGTATGTGAATGATTGGAAACATACAGAGCCAAATACAAAGGGAAAAATGTCTGTTGCAATGTTTGAAGAAATGCAATTAGAGGAAACTACAATATCATCTGATGGTGATCGAGTTTCTGATCTTGTTAGAGAAGGTAACGTTTGAATTACTTTCTAATGGTTTAAAGATATAGAAATAAATTTAAATATGCATAATTAAATGTTAAATTTTTATTTTATTGTGCAGGAGATGTTTTTGCTGTAATTGCACCTATTGACAACGATGAAAATGTGAAGTATTATTTGATGCGTTGCACTGAACGAAAAATGAAATTATTACAAGACTATAATGATCACGGATTTCAGTATGAAAGAGGGTATATTATACTGAATGGTTATTTTTTCAGACAAACTCATCAAAGTGGAGACTTTTTTTACTTTGAAGACTATGAACCTGATTCCATAAGTTTTCAATATAGTCACTTGTTGTGTGCAGCACGCATAAAGTTGATAGAAGTTCAATCAAAGAAAAAATCGAAAATTAAGAAATGGAAAATGTCAAAATCCGATCATGAACGGATTATTGAAGATGGAATTCCATTAGAATTTTTTTGAGTGAAGTGCCCAAAAATTTATTATCTTTGGATTAAATATGTTTTAGAACTTCCAATACTCAACTAAAAATTGAGTTGCTTATGTTATTTGTGGTTTGCACATGTTGCAAATTGTTTGGGTACAAGCACGTGCTCTAGTATCCACTGAAAGTAGTTTTTCTATACATGTCCATTGATGAAAAATGTCATATGTATTGGATATATATATATTCTAGAATGAAATTAATTGTTCTTGTATATGTTTTCTGACCGTATGGTACAAATTATTTCACTTTATTTTGTAAGGTCAGATTCGGTCCCCATATGGCCTAGCCTCCAAGAGACGAGATAACAAGTGGTTGTCCCCACTTGCTCGAATCTTAGCGTTTAAGTACAATTTTACTGTTTATGGCGGAAATCTTACATGATGTCCTAGCCAAGGATAGATTCTCTTTGTTTCAAGTTTTCGGTAAAAGTTGTCACCGAATGACCTACTAGGATATTATAAATACTAGCTTTGTAAGATCATTTGGCATTCAGAAAAATTTGAAAGTCTTGGACTGTCAATCAATTTAAAGTATCATTCACCTTAGGGAGTGTAAAATATTCAATGTAGGTTGGTGACGATGCTCACTCCTAGCTTGAAGCAGCTCCAATGACCAATTCTTTAACGAATTCCAATGCACTAGACCAAAGTTGGTGACCCACTTGGTTTTTCACACAAGAAATTCCAAGGTACTCTTCTTACCTTTGGCCCCCAAAGCTACAATGGAGTTATAGGAAGGTGAAGAATTTTTTTTTCAATGATAGGAATTTGGTCACATCCCTTATCTTCCCTTATCAAAAATTTCCTATCTACTACATTATCCAGCGTGTACTCAAGATCACTATTTCATAATTAGAATATCACAATATCATAAGTTCTCACAAAAATACTTGGAATGCCATTACGCCACTCATGTAACAATGGGGAGCTCAAAACCTAGAAAGCTCCTCCTCCCCTTAATAATAATGTGTTTAATTTAGTCTTTTAGGTGAGGATTAGGTGTGAATATTGTTTTCACATACAAAAATAATTAATTGTTTAATTCCATAAATTTGATTATTCACCAAAATACATTTCATATCAACTATTTGTCTCTCCTAAAAATTCCCATTATTTTATTAAAATATATGATTTTATCTCACCCAACTATCACATGTTCCTAAATTTACTCCTAATTGTTCCCTATGCCCTAAATCTACTCCTAATTGTTCCCTATGCTGCTTTTCCCTTACTTATTTTTAGAAAGTTATTTTCCTAGATCCATCATAACTATGGATCTATCAAGCGCCGAGAGGGATCAAATATCTAGAGGTGCAAACCTCTCTTTTGAGTGCAAAACTTGAGGAAAGGTTTGCACCTCGAGAGATTTGATCCCTCTCGGCGCTTGATAGATCCGTAGTTAAGATGGATCTAAGTTGGTTTCAGTTGTGTGCAACCAAGGAAAAACTATCAATAATATGAGAAACATATGATTAATTTTATCAATAATATGTAAATACATCTAATATTAATATAACCATTTTAAATATGCTAAATATGTTTGAGATTTATCAAGTCATTTTAATTTTAAATTTTCTTAGTTACCTCAATTTGGTGAGATGATAAATATTGTAGAATAACTTTAATAATGGAAAATGATCAAATAAAATTTTTGAATGCAAAGTGACAATGTAATAATATTGAATGATAGAATGTGAATAATTAGAATGTAATCAATTACAAATAGCATTTATTGTGATCAATCTTAAACTATTTTCTTCTTCTATTCTTATTTTCACCCTTATTAGTTTTGTCATCTTTCCGTATCGATTATATTAAAAAGAAAGTAAAAATCATAAATCATAAACCATTTAAATATTTAGCTCGAACTCTTGTAGTGAACACCATACCTCAAGTCTCTCTTGCTCTCCAATATTATTAGGTTTAATTATTATAACACAAAAATCATTCTACATTGTCAATAATTTTTTGCGCTTACACTGAGATCAATGAACACTATTAATCCAATGACTTTACAAGTAATGTACCATCATACATGTAGTTATATAAAATTAGAAATCAACATATACAATGAAATCAATGGGGATTTTCTTGTTACAAGTAACATTTCAATTTACCACATGTGCAAATGTAGGTTGAAACCATCCCAAACTTTAAGTTTTAAAACCCTTTTGATTATATATTGTTCAACATTATAACATTAAACATTTAAATTTCATTAAATATCACATGCAAAATGTAGATTGAAACCATCCAAAACTTGAGTTTTAAAAACTTCACATGCCATGCCAATTATAATTCAACTATCCAAAAAAAACATTTAACATTAAATATCACATGCCATATGTAGTTCAGATGACAACATTACTTCACATTCACATGCCAAAAGTACTAAAACCATCCAAAAATTAAATAAAACAAATTATATAATAACAATGTAATAAAATATGTCAAAAAATTGTAAATCTCACTTGAGTATCAAACTGTATCAAGTTTAACAAATTTTAAAACCATCTAAATTTTAAAATCAAATCTACTGTAAATGATGTCCATCAAATGGAGGATCTAGCGTCTGGGTCTCAGTCTGCGCCCTATCCTGTGAATAGGAAACCTACATACACAATGCACATGTACTTGAACATTAAAATTTGAAGTTTTAAAAATGAATGAGAATATATATATCTAGAAATTCATGTAAAGAAAAAAAATATAACAAAAAAATCATTCAATACCTCGCAAGGTTCCCTCTCCATTTGATGAACAGGTTCTACCATACGAACATCTGCAGTGGTAAACTGTACAATATACATGTACAGTTAAATATAAATATATATATATATATATATATATATAATTTATATAAATTAAAAACTTTCAAATGAAAATGCACGTGTACATATATAAACTTATTTTCAATAATATTAAAAAAAGAACTAAAGACAACTTGTTCAAATGCTGTGGATGTTCCTATCTCCGTCGCTAGAGTCCCCGGATTAAAAAAATCTTCTATAGGAACCTAAATTCAAAAAATGTTAAATAACTCAAAATATAGATCTCTCTCTCTATATATCTCAATTTTTAATGGAAATTTTTGAGGTAGAATATATATATATATATATATATATATATATATATATATATAGATAACTTTTAAACATAAACTTTGAACTTGTGAAAAATTTTCCATACTTGTGGCACATCTCCCAATGAAGTAGAAGGTATATCTCCTAAGGAAGAAGAAGGTACTGCCATCCCAAAAACATCAGACGGAATCGGTACCTGTTAAAACATTTTATCAAATTATATATATACATACATGTACATGTGTGGCAACAATTATTTATTTTAGAGTCACTTAAAAAACACTAACATGTGCCAACATATCATGATGGTCAGACCCATCTACATCGTTTGAACCGGAGGTCCCGAACGTAATATTAACATTTTCATCACGCATCATGCCTGAGAACTGCAAATGGTGTTTTAACATATAATCATACATTTTTGTTAGATTAATGTACACATACAAATAAATGTGTACATGTACATACACATGTATTTATTACAAATTGTACACATGTATATGTAAAAATAATTTCAAACCCTAAGGTCACTAACACATACCGTTCCGGTGCCCTCTTCCTCATGAAAAATTAGGTCTTGCAGACCATTGCAACAATTTATTGCATATGTTCGGAGATCTTCAACATTCATGTTGTAAATATCCTCATCTGTACGATAAAAAAAATTGGCACGTGCATTTTCACGTCCTCTTTGTCAATTTAAACAAATATTGACTTCACTCAACCTGCTATGAATATTTTCGATCATAACATCTCTTGCTTCTCGACTTATTTGAGAATTCGCATCCATCTCTGATCGCAGGGTTTCAACTCGAAACGGTCGACTCACCAATGGCGGCTTAGGGAAAGGCAACTCCACATCTCGCTTAGCGCCCTTACGTTGATATAATCGACCTCTCCCCGGGCCAAAAAATTCTAAAGGAAGGTCATTGTAGTTGGGTTTCATACCCAAAAAAAATTCTGCATAAAACATTTGTGCAAAATAAACAGGAATCTCATCGTTCCATGGAAGCCTTCCAAAGGCCGCAAGATGTCGAGCATACAAATAACCAGCTTTGTCTGGGTGCTTGAAATACTGCACCATCAACATTTTTCTTTTTGGCCCTTCCTTATAATTAAACATTGACTTGGCCTCTTCTCTTGTAACATTTTGTTTTATGTCCGACCATTTATCAGGACCTATCACTGTTTCTTTTCTCTTTCTCATCATTTCTACAAACGAATCAGTCGTTGGCCTCAAATTTCTGTACACCTTTACCATTTCACCCAATGAATTTGTAACTATTTCAAGGCTTTATCTACTCTCATCAGGTAGAGACAAAGCCATGAGATCTCTTTGCAATTTTGCATGAAGGCTTTCACACCTTTGTAAGGTGCATTCCGTCATGTTGGTTTCCCATGGTATATCAGTAATCTCAGCCGGATAAGCTGTGTTGGGTTGACAACCTTCTTCTTGAATGTAGTGAGCTGCTCTGCGTCTATTTTGACCACTAGCTCGAACATTTTTGGCCTCTGCATCAATATATATAAAATTTTGTATATTAGAAAAAACACGTGTAAAAAAAGTTGTACAAATTTAATGAAAAAATATTGAAATTGATGGCAACCTTGATGTTGTTGGTTAAAATCTTCTCCAACATGACCCTCCTGGGAAGCAAACCCAGAATGACGCTGCTGAGAACCAGACCCACAGTGACCCTGTTGAGAACCAGCAGCCGTTGATTGGCCTTTGGGGGAATAAATATCACCCCCTTCCCGCAATCTGCTACCACTCATACCTCGACCGATTGAACCTTGGCCATGCTCCATGGATGGAGTAGAAACCCTTCTCCTCTTGCCTCCTAAAAATTAAAATATAAAACTTAGTAACAACTAATTTCACTCACAAAGTTAATAAAAAAATCAATTCCATATGTACGCACATGTATGGAGATTTAAGATTATATTTAAATATCGTGAACATCCTCCGATCCCTGAACCTCCATATGGGATTCGGCTGATCTTCGTCTTTCATCCTCCATGATATATATCTATTGGTCGACATTTACAGAAAATAGATTTCAAAAAATCAATTTGTAATTTAGTGTACACAAATTATGTAGAACACAACTTTCAAAGCAATAATTGATCATCTGTGAAACTAAATTTAATCGAAAAATATATTATAAAAATGATAAGTTCACCAAATTGCACTTTACATGGTGGGGGCACACTTGGTATAAAATTTACTACTTATACACTTTAGTTTGTGGAAGAAATGACACATGTACATAGTTTACCTTATAGTTGTTGTGTTTTACGGATATTAAAATGAAGAACTTCTATTTATATCCATTCCAGAGATTGACTGTAGGGGCATTTAATAGATATGTCATCTTTCATAAAAGATGAGATCTAGAGGCTACCTGGCCCTTTACAGACTCTGCCTATAGAACTTGTAGAAGTAAACACTAGAGGAATTAACAATATCAAAGAACATTTTCATGCTCAGACATGGGAATGTGTCTCTTTCCCTACACAAAAAAATAGTTCATGGTAGTTAATCTTCATAGACATGTCATCAAGCAAGTCAATGTGATCATCCCCAACTTACTTTTTATGAAATTAGGCTTGGAATCATCTACAACCCAGTGGATGGAGTTGAATGGGAACTAGGTTGAAAGGCCTTTACAAAATACATGCTAGTGAATAACACTTACTAGGTTATGCCAACAAATAAAGTGGGAGAAATGTTTTCTCCTCGAGGTTGTCCAATTGGGTGTGTAATACCAACTTCACCTATTTCCTCACAGGTTTCTCTCTTAGGTTACAAATGTCTTCCACCTTATTAGTTATATATTTTTCAATTTCCCGAGGATTCCTTGATTTTTTTTTCCTACCATCTCCCTCTCTCACTCCCCAAATTATTGCCATCAAACATGCCCCATTGAGGATCTAGAGCAATGTTTGCACCATACTTATAACTGTCATTGTTGCTAATTGAAATTGGAGTCATGTATACTAGATTGCTTGCTTAAGTGGCTCTTACTTGGACAATATCCTGAGATAAGTTTGACATGATGGTCATATGAGGTTGGAAGCTACTTGGTGTAATTTTCCTTAAATCTTCAAAAAAACAGAGCAAAAATGTCATTTTCGATCATTTTTTATTAGCTTCTACATACAGCAAATGTTATCACAATTGCAACACAATCATGTTCCATGAGCATGAATTATGAATGTCGCAAGCCAAATGGCAAGGAAATTTTCATTCATTTAGGCAAAAGAAGGCTATGACATTAAGGTCCATGCTAGAAAAAATTATGCAAATAAATGGATATCTCCTTTCATCTATACCTTTCTCTACCATCTTATTTCCAAGTGAAATGGGAATTTTCACATTTTGAATTCCATTACCATGTAATTTGGTAGCTTTCTAGCTAGACCTATCACAAGTAATGTTGTCATACCAAACTATTTCTCTTTCTCAACTTAGTGACCATGACTCTCTTCTCACACTGCTTACCATATAAGATCTTCAATTGTACATGTCACGCAAAGTTGGGGGTTCTAGGTCTACACCTATTAGGTAAAGTTACATATTTTATGTCATTGTGGTCCTTAAATTTGGAGGTGTTCCACCTGAAAAAGTAGGCAATAAATATGGATGAAAAGGATTTGTTTTAACTTTGATAGAATTTACTCGTGGAATTACTGAATTTCTCGATGACATCATGCTAGCTTTGCTTAGAGAAGAAGTTTTTGGAGGAGAAATTGAATTCTTTCGACTTATTTTTGGCATTGAAGTTTGAAATAGTAGTTTTGATTACTCCATTGATGACCTTCCTGAGGAATTTGATGCACACAATATTGAATTTGAAGATGGTTTAGAATATGTTGAAGAAGTTGTAGATTTTGGTGTTTTCATTGAATGTTTCTTTTTTGTTGGACTTGATCAAGACATGTAATTTAAATTTACGAGCAGATTGAAGAAATTGAAGAGGTTTTAGATTTTGTTGTTCTCACTGAAGGTTTTTGTCTAGTTTTGTTTCTTACACCATCATTTCCATAGGAAATTTTTGGTGAATAGATTCTTGACCTTGATGAGAGGATATGATACCTTGAAGAGGCTACATCTTCTGGTGATGTCACTAATTTTTTCTCTACTATTGTGTTTTTTAAACATCTTACTTAGGGCGAGGAAACTCCACATATATTGTATAGTTTATGGGACATAAATCAATATGTAGAAATATTCACTTGGTTTTTATAATTGGATAGAAGAATGACTTAAAATGACCTTATATGTCTTCTCATTTTAGAGCTCAAATTTTTAGGAAGTATTTAAGTATCCACCTTTCAATAATCACTAGAAGAGGTTGATAAAGAATATAGGAAGGAAATTTGTACATGAGCTCTACTATTTGACTTGAGAGTCAGTTGTTTGAAGAGGCATGTTTTGTCGACTTGTGTTTGGTTGATGGTTTTGTACACCAATATGTAAGAGTACATGGAGATATTCACATGATGTGGATTTTTTTTTCTTTGAAGGAGAAAAATGATATGTCAACGAGCTATGTTTCTTGCATGATGTGTTTTCAGTTTGATTGTTTTGTTTGTGACAAGACGTCACAGGATTTTGGGAAGGTCCACTCTTGAGCGAGAGCCTCATGATTACAGCCTAATCATGAGAATCAAATGCGAGTGCATCCTTATTTTGAAAACAAATAGGATTCTAAGCTACCTAGGACTCAAACCATCATTTTTAAATTTGAAATATCATGGTGTGTTGTTTCAATGCCTAAATCCACAACCCTAACATAAATTGTTTTATTCTTTTTTTGCAGGATTTAGTTGGTTATATTAAAAGTCAGTTGAATTTAAAATTCTTGGCTTAGTGGCATGAACCAAGCATATTGTACATATTAAATGAGGAATTTCTCTCTCCTAATCATTTCTAAATCACCCATATCACCAAGAAAACATGTTTTAAAAGAACATACTTTGGTATGGGAAAGACCTTAGGTTTCAAATATTATAGGATTGGATTTAGTTATATTATTTGTCATATTATATTTTGATGCTTATAGAGTGAAAAAACTAAAAGAATCAACTTGTAGGGTAATTTTAATGGTGGGTGGAGAATTGGGGTCTAAAACCTTTTGGAGTCATTTTGAGGTATTAAATGACATTTATGTGGGTCAAACGATTCTCCCTTGTGCCGAAATCTTGGCCATTATTCTACACTTAAAGACATATATCCAATGGTGCAAGAAAAACATCAAATGAAGTTCATTCAAAATTTATGCCTTTAGTAAGTTGACCTATCATGTTGGGTCATGGTACGAGAGAATGACATTTTAGCCCCATTACTCATGCATGGCAAGCTAGCTACATGTGGAATTTTAACAAGACTCTAAAAGGTCTAAAATCACAAACCTCATTAATGGTTGACAGAGTCAAATCTTACACCTAATTGGATATCATGCTATGTTAAATACTTGGCCACTAGGAGGAATAAGAGTTCCATTTTGTGTTATTGTATTTTGTTCCATAGTTGAAAATACAACTAGGAGTGTGAAGTTAGAGAGAAAAATGTATGAAGTTAAGTTTTTATGGCAACTTTACAAGCTAAATGTAGTGTACCTAGAGGGGATAATATAGGCTACAGAGGGAGGTACCCAAGGGAATAATATGATGTATTAATATAAGAATGATAAATAAATGGGCCATAGTTAATAAATAAAGTGGTTAACCCAAATTATGTAAGGGACCACATCTAGCAAGGGAATAAAGTGATAAGCCCATTGTATTGGATGTATGGCATTGAGAGACCCATCGTAACTACCCATGGTATTGCATGTATGAAACCTACATAGAGGTTAAAGACTCTCCATTGGGAGATGTCAAGGATTATTGTATGGGCAAGCATATGGCTTTTCGAGTGATCTCCTTCCTTAAGGAGTGAATGTATGGTGTTGCCATACCTTAAGGGTTTTGATATTAATGAAGATTTGAAGTTTTATCTTATATGGTGTTATTTCTTGGCCATATGGCTCTGATACCACTTGTAGTAGATCTGATAAGAAAATTTTTAGAAATGGAAAATATGGCCAAGAATTAACACCATAGAAGATAAAATTTCAGATCTTCATTAATATCAAAACCCTTAAGGTAGGGAAACACCATACATTCACTCCTTAAGGAAGGAGATCACTCCACAAGCCATATGCTTGCCCATACAATAATCCTTGACATCTCTAAAAGGAGATTCTCTAACCTCTATATAGGTTTCATACATGCAATACCATGGGTAGTTACCATGGTTCTCTCAATACCATACATCCAATACAATGGGCTTATCACTTTATTCCCTTGCTACATGTGGTCCCTTACATAATGTGTGTTAAACACTTTATTTATTAACTATGGCCCATTTATTTATCATTCTTATATTAATACATCATATTATTCCCTTGGGTACCTCCCTCTGTACCCTATATTATCCCCTCTAGGTACACTACACTAAAAGTATTAGCTAACTCTAGAGAGATTACCGCTTTCTTTGTACTCACATATTTTCCATACCAGAAAAGAGAGTAGAGCGTGTTTACATTTTAGTGTTGTTTTTCTCCCATAAGGATTTCCTAGGGAAAAAGGAGTCTAGAGAATCATTACTTTTTAGGGTTGCTCGTCTCCCATAAGGATTTCCTAGGAAAACAATTGTATTGATTGCCTAGATATATGTATGTGTGTGTTTCATTATATTCTTTATTTCTTACGTTGTGTTTCATTATGTTTTATATTTCTTACATTTCTTCCCTTCTATTTTTCTTTCCAATCAAGGTTTATAAAATAACATGAGAAGCAACATGAGACTTGGAACAATCATTTTCATTATCTATATGGAAGGAAAGAAGGATTATATCCCCTTAATCTTAAGCTTATGTAGTTTGTCAATTTTTATCATTTAATTTTTGGTAAGGGTAAATGTTTTTTATGTATAGTACAAGTCATGAGTTCCCCAATTTTACCTTATGTAAAGCATGATTCTAGGATTACGACAATTTGTGCTTGGTTTTTTCATAATATATCATATAAATTTTTTGAGAAGCAAATATGGCTTGTTCCTCAACAACATCCTTGAACATGGACACATCCTTGACTATCTAAGGACATAATGATCGAATGAACCATTTACATAAGATATCATCAGGGAGTTTGGTTTGTATTAACCCCTTGCGACATCACCATTCATGGATGTGATTAGAAATCAGTATGGCATCATCTTGTTTTAAATTAGAAAAGAGATCAAAATCGATGCCATACCTCATCGGTAACTAAAAATGAGTTAAAGGAGTTTGAGCTAACGACGAAAAATTAATGTAAGATTTTTTATCTAATTCAATATACATTTAGCATCATCTCCAGTTAAGGTGCATTATAACAGACGTAGTTTAATGGAATTATCCACGAAATAATTTTATGACCACCACAGATGATAGGTGGTAATGCACATTAATGGATTTTCTCTAGAATTCCCTTCAAATTTGGGGATATTAGAAGGAAACTTGGAAGGTATGGGTGGCCACCAAGGATCATGATGAATGGGATCATTAGTTAAATTCTCCAAATTTGAAAGAAAAATGGAGGATAAGAAAGGATTATGAATTTGACTAAATATGATATAGGAGGATGATCACCTTGAACAACAGTGAGGCCCCCCCATATACTAATTCTAAGGAATAGGAATAGTAGGTTAGGAAAAACTTCGAGTAAAAATAATTGATCCTATAGGATAACTAGAGTTAACTACCATAGATGGTGAAGATAAAGAATTAGGCATAGGAACAATAGGAAAATTTGTAATATCCATATAATATATCAGTCAAATGTCCCAAGAATATGTGAGAGGTGTCGATTGAGGTGTAGCTCCTACCACGTTTAATGGTGGCAATGATGACATATCAACATAAACTTCAGACGCAGAGGGCAAAGAAGAACTAACATCCTTCATTGGTAAAATAGGAATGTAAGTGTAAGTAGGTGTAGTATTGTCTGGGTTTAGCCACAGTAACTATAGTTCTAATGGATCAGTCAAAGGTGGATTTACAAGAGAGCCATAATTGTTCACCAATGTTTCGATGGAAACCAAATCACTACAAGGAGGACTAGGTATAGAATCCATAATTATATTTTTATCTAAGTCTTGGGTAGTGACAGGATCTATCGAAGCAAGAGATAAAATTCCACCTTGTTCAAGAGGAAAACTATAAATTCTACATGACTGATAGTTACTGGGTTCAGCTAGGGTGAATAAATGTATATAAACCAAAACAGGTTAGTACAAACACCCATAAGGCCAAACCACTTACTCAAACCAAATAACATGCACTAGAATAGTCTTAGAAGGTAGTCACACATGAAAAAAAATTCCTAGTATTATGTCTTATATGGCCTTCTTTTCTAGCAATTTTACAATCATTATCATAGCAAGGTTAATTGCTTCATTTTTCATTTACATGAGACTTCAATAGAGAACTTGTTCATGAAAGTAGATATGGTTGTACAGTAAATTTATGATAAAAGTTTTTTATATTATCCTTATAGGTTAGGAGATGTAAATCTCTATTTAAATCCTTTCAGAAAATATCAATTTGAATTTTATCGAAAAGTAGGTGCCTTCCATTCACACAATTCTCTTGCATGGGTTTTTTTTGCATAACAAAGTTTAGAGTTAAGGTTGATGATATATGATCAAAGTTATGCCATGGCCATTTAAGAGGTAAAAAGTTACTATTTGGTTAGAAATAGGGGTTTTGGATATGACATAATCCACAAAACTACTAGGCCCATGGCACAAGTCATTTGGCAAAGAAAATGACATTATACCTAATTATGGGAGGCAAGATAGTAAAAAAATGGCATTATATAGTGAGCATTAGTTTCAAAAAACTATAGTATGTAATTAAATGGTATGTCAATTACCATATTTCCAAGAATGAACAATACACATAACACATGAATTCATGTAGAAATTTACAAAAAACAAGATATCTAAACTTTGAGAAGTTTCAATCAAACATCACATAAAATAACATGTGAATTACATGAATGAGAATGATGACAAGAATTAATATGGTTCTCTTTAGGAATCTAAAATTATTTTTAAGTGTGGAGATATTTGCGGCTAGAAATAAGCAATAAAACTTGAATAAATTGCAAACATCAAGGACAAGTATAAGTTCCAAGAACCTAGAGCAATGTTGAATAAAACGAATATTAGCATGCAATCAAGATCAAGAAAAAGGAGATTAAGAGTTGAAGTTTCTGGACAAGAAAGGTGGAGATGAAGCTTCACTAACAAATGAGCAAGCATGGACCCTTTAGCAAGAAGACAAAATGAAAGCTTAGTTATCAACTTATTTTATATACCATTATAAGTGTAGCTAAGACTGAGACCAGCAGAGGTATCTTATTCATGTTGTGCTTTGATTCATTTCTCCTTTAAGAGAGGAACTTGAACTTGGAATTAATGAAGAAATATAGAGTATTGTAGAATGTATTATTAGATGTTTTTTGTGATTATGGTGTCTCACTCAAGTTGTGAGATTTATTTAAGATGCAAATCTTATTTATGAGGAAGTTGTTCCAACTCCTAAATAGATTTGTAATACCTTAAATGTATGTTCTTTTTTGCTAATAAATGTTCATTTTCTCCATTTTTTGTCTCTCCTAAATTTAAGTTTTTTCATTTTCTCCATTTTTTGTCTCCTAAATTTTAGTTTTTTTCTCCATTTTGTGTCTCTCCTAAATTTTAGTTTTTTCTCCATTTTCTGTCTGTCCTAAATTTTAGTTTTTTTCTCCATTTTGTCTGTCCTAAATTTTTAGTTTTTTCTCCATTTTCTGTCTGTTCTAAATTTTAGTTTTTTTCTCCATTTTGTCTCTCCTAAATTTTAGGTTTTTCATTTTCTCCATTTTCTCTCTCCTAAATTTTGTTTTTTTTAATGATTTAAATGAATTTTCAAATACATAAATAGATCTAGAAAACCTTTTAAATACTTAAAATTTACAAATTAAACTATTTAGACTTTAATTTATGATTATTATAAATCTCTACTAAATTTTGATAAAATCTACTAAATTGTAAAATTTAAACAGATTTCACCAATTTTAAACTTTAAACAAAATTCACCAAAGAAAAATCCTTTTCCTTTTTGCTCAATTTTAAACTTTAAACAAAATTCAACAAGGAAAAATTCGTTTAAATTAAATCTCAGAAACTACTGCCCTTAAGTGCATTAAAACAACAATTAAACTATAGATTCAAGCATTAGAATGTTATATCTCAATTTAGCTTTCATGTAAGCTTTTGTGGCAGCATAGTGGCTTTGTTTCTTTCTGTTTTTGAAACTAAACGTGATATTATCGTTACAGGTTTAATCTTTGTGGTGCCTTTTTGTTTGGAGTTGCCTCGTAGTGGTGACACGGTCACTTCTTTGTCTCGACTATGGGCGTGGAAAACTGTGTTTGCTTATTATGTATGCGTTTTCTGTAACTGTTCGGACTTTATGTTTAAAACTTTGTAAGATCTTCGTGTGACTACGTCAAGACAGTTTTTGCTGGTTTGGATGGGATTGCTATTAGTGCATTGTAATGTCTTTTTCGTTCTATTCCTGGTACTCAATATAAACCAAGCTATTTTTCTTACTAAAAAAAAGTAGAATGAGTGTAGAAGGAAAAAAAGAAATGAAATTTTAAATGGGAAGATAATATACCTAAGGCCAATCATCTCAGAAAACTATAAACCTCTTAAAAAATTAAATTAACACTAGTGAAATTTGTTGCCAAAACATAATCATGGGGTTTACACAATGAGGAAAAATTTGACCACATAGGTTGAGGCCCATTTGGAGACTAACTTTGCATAGGTGCAAAAGAAAAAATGTTCTATAGTTAAGGATAACTTGGCATGTGATAGTATCATATCAAGTGTTGAACAAGAAGGCGGTTACCTAGAAGAAAAGACCGAAAAAATACATACTTCTTAATATCAATAAAGAAATGCCAAACTATGTGGGACAAAAACAACCGAGTAGAATATTTAGAGGCTAATCTTCAAATTTTATTAAACTGGCAACTAGGACTGCCTAGAGCTAAGCTAGCTAAACCCATTAGCTGGTGTATACTTCATGAAGCTTTTAAAGTAATTCCACTATGTAGATGGACATATTATCAGAGTTTATCTCAATTTATGTTTGAACGTTCATCTAAAAAATAAGTAAAAAAAATTTTTTAACCCCACAACTATGTAAATTCATTTTTACATTGGAGTTTACCACTAACATGTTAAATAAAATGATTGATATTTCCAGTGCACAAAAGTTTCATTAGAAAATTCGTCTGTAGAACATACTTGTTGAATTAGTTCGACTGACGAGGGGAGTAGCAGCGCTGAAAAGAGCAGCTGGAACGCGCGAACAGTAGCAGCGCTAAGGAAGTAGCAAAAATTCCCGGGAATAATGAAACAGGTAAAAGAAAAGTATTCGCGGGAAATTTATTTATAGGAATTAGTTCGGCCGAACTTTTGAAATTAGTTCGGACGAAATTTTGGTACGAGTTGCCGATTTTCCAATCTCCAGCAAAAATTCTGTTGGCCTGCGTTGTCTGTGTGTCGTCAATATTAACGGAATCAACAGTTCGGACGAACTATATAAGAAATTTCGACCGAACTATTGCCGAAAAAATTTTTCGACCCCCGATTCTCACAAAAGTGTAACCCAGCTTCACGTTTCCGCCCTAGCATAAAAATTACCTACATGAACAAAACATGTGACGGTGAGGCTATGAACAGGAGTAACTGATAAAAATAATTATATTAAGAATGAAAAAAATATACCAAGAAGTAGATGACTACCTGGTAAAGGAAGCCCTCACTCCCTTAAAAACGATTATTCCATAGAAATAGAGGCATGATGTTAATAAATTGTAAACCAAGAGTTTTAACGGTGGAATGACCTTAACTAATGGTACAAGAAAATAGATTCTTACCTAAGGAGGTATCGCTTGCCGAAGAAAAGAGACGAATGAATTCCAGACACCACCATTCGAAATCCCACCATTCAAGTCCCAAAGGACGAGCATGAAACATGCCCTATCAAGAAACCAAGGCAATGTTAGTATCATACATCGTTTACCAAATGTCAACAAAATAGGCGAGGAGATGGTGGCATAAATGCAAAAGAGAGAAATCAATAGATTAGTACAGGAAATAAATGTTTTCATGAAAACCTAGCTCTTGCAATTTTGCCAGAGGAATTGTGTATACAAAACCATAGGGACAGAATGTGAGCTTCCCGGAAGAAGGAGTGACGTGCATAGAAAATAATACCTGGGTTATAAATTATGATGGAAACCGAGTTCAGTAGCCTGGGTGAGCTGATGTTTAACTCTACAAATGTGCAGAGGTTCGACTGTGAGAGGTAAGAGAAACTAATGAAGGGCTGAAAGAACCCTCTCAATAACATACCAAGAGATTTATGCAATCGTATCAATTCCAAAAAAGCCACGAAACCCTAATGGATGGAGAAATCACCACCGTCCAGGTGTCCTCGGATCCATATCTTACACGCAGCTCGAGTGGGAGAAGTTTCCATTAATACCAGGAGTTCAAAACATAAATTCATGGATATATGAAATCAAGTTATAGTACCTTCATTGATGTCATATGGCAGACGTGATTTAAACAGTACTCCAACGTGGCGTATATACGGAGACTTCTCAAATATATCCTCCACCATATTAAGGAGATAATTATTCAAGCCTATTCCTAAGGAGAAGATCATGGAGGATTTGGTTGGCATATCTTATCCAAGATATGTGAGAGATGTGTGGAGGATTCAAAGGGATCATATTTTGTAATAATGGGAAAGTAGTTGAGAGTGCTTGAGAGAATAGTGGATATGTCATTATGAGATGGTTATCTTCTTTATGTATATAAGAGAGTGCTCTCTCTTCAAGTTTTAGAAGTTGACAAGTTTAGAAGTTCATAAGTTTGGAGTTTGGAGAGATAGTCTTGTAATTAGGGGAAGGGGATTCTTAGCTTTGATTCATATTCTTTTATTGTACACTTTCATGATTTTTCATTTGATTCTTGTAATGTAATTTGAGATAGCTTTATTGTTGTGAGCTCACATATGTTGTTTTTCATTCAAATCTTCACATGTTGTATTGTTTTTTCCTTATGCAATTTCCTGCTTTCCTAGTTAGTGTTTCGATGCTTTTCTAGATTAATTTGATTTCAGTAATTTAGATTAGATTAGTTCCACTTCGGTCCTGCATATATAGTGCATGTGCCTTGTACGTCTACAAACCTCAGATTGACAAATTAAATAGTTGGGCAAGTACTACAACAGAATTAAACGATAATATTTTCACCCAACAACATCTGTGATAAATGAAATCTGATAGACCATGTGATGCCTGTATAAGTTGATATGCCACCTAAAATTCTCAATCTTGAAGTAGTACGAATATCCCCGTCAAACGAATCGTATACTAGCTCTAAAGTCCATAGAAGTATGTATTAAACATGAAAGGGGAGGTATGGTGCGAAAAACCAATATGATGTGACCACTGTACATGAGCACGTTGAAATCAGTAGATAAAGGCATAAAGAGTTAAATATGTGTAGATATCGAATGTAACCCTATAATAAGGGGGTGATATATATATATATATATATATATATATATATATATATATATATATATATATATATATATATATATAATTGGATGGGTATAGATGTGGTTAACATGATGCCCAACCCTATTGGGAAAAAAATATATTTTCACATAGTAATACTAATAGGAATGGGGACCCTAATACATGTGACGATCGAAATTGAGGAAATTGGCAAAGAAGTATAGAGTTTAAATATAACTGGAAAAAAAAAAAATTGGTAAGGATGAGACGTTACAGGATCATTGAAGATGACATTCCATTGGAATTTTTTTGATTGAACTACCCAACAATTTCTTATCTTTGGATTACATTTTAGAACTTCTAGAACTCAACTAAAAATTGAGGTACTTTGTTATGTTATCTGTGTAAGTGTTTGCACATGTACAAATTGTTTTGGTACATGCACACTAGGATCAACTGAAAGTAGCTTTTCTATACATGCATTGACGAAACATGTTGCATGTATTGGATATATGTGTGTGTGTGTGTGTGTGTGTGTGTGTGTGTGTTCTAGAATGCAATTAGTCGTTCAAGTAATTTTACTATATGTGCATTGATGAAAAATGTTGCATGTACTGGATATATACACGGACTGAATGTGACTAGTTTTTCTCGTGGGATTTTCTGGTAAAAAGTATGCAATGTAAATAAATCATCCACAGTATAGTTTTGTACGAAGATTCATTTCAGACAAGAGACTCAGAGCACTTCTCTGACTTTTGGTGGGATTTGACCCACATCTCTAATCCTGATAGAAAATCTAGTACAAAATTTGTCTATCCAATGGTCAGATATGTTCTAGGCAATTAACTGAAAGTAGCTTTTCTATGTGCATTGATGAAAAATGTTGCATGTATTGGGTATATATATATATATATATATATATATATATATATATATATGTGTGTGTGTGTGTGTTCTAGAATGCAATTAACTGAATGTCATCAATTTACCAATTTATAAATCAACAAGGCTACCTAGTTGAGTGCATTAATGAAATTGACGCCAATTCAACAAACATATATCTAATTCTTATATTTCCAATCAAAATTGAAGGGATTTATATGGGAAAGACGCATAAAATATAGCCCATGAACTACTTTTTAGAGGTCAATGAAGGTATCATCATGTGGGAAAATGTTTGGAACACTTGATTGTAGTTGAAAGTAATCTTAAGACTATTTTTGATCTCTACATACTCTTGCTTGAGTGAAAAAATTTCCAATGAAAATAACATAGCTTTTCAATCCAACTAACCATATCAATTGAGCTCTATTTGAAAAAAAAGTAAAAAAAACCAAAAATCAAACAAAATAACATCCTTGGTTGTTATTTTTATTGGAATAAGTAAATCATATTAAGGATTCTCTTCATTGATATTGTTTTTGGATGGAGAATCCTTAAAATATGATTTATCTATTCCAATAAAAATGATAACCACGAATGTTATTTTTCTCACATGTTTTGTTGGCATGTTAACTTTTCTTTACTCTTTTTTCAATTAGAGCTCAATTGATATGATTAGTTGGATTGAATAGCTATGTTCTTCCCATTGGAAATTTTTTCACTCAAAGCAAAGTATGTAGAGATCAAAAGCAATTTTAAGATGCCAAATGTACTTCAACCATCCAAAAATTTAGTTTTAAAAACTTTTTGATTATATCAAAACATTACTTCACATGTCATGGCAATTGTAGTTCAACTATCCAATAAAAACATTAAGCATTATATCACATGCCAAACGTAGATCAACCATCCAAAACTTAATTTTAATTTAACAAAAAACTATAGATCACAACATTACTTCACATGCCAAATGTACTTCTACCATCCAAAAATTGAGTTTCAAATTTTTTTTGATTATATAAAAACATTACTTCACATGTCATGCCAATTGTAGTTCAACTATCCAATAAAAAGATTTAACATTATATCACATGCCAAATGTAGATCAACCATCGAGAACTTAAATTTTAATTTAAAAAAAAATTATAGATCACAACATTACATCACATTACAAATGTACTTCAACCATCCAAAACTTGAGTTTTAAAAACTTGTTGATTATATCAAAACATTACTTCAAATGTCATGCCAATTGTAGTTCAACTATCAAATAAAAACATTTATCATTATATCACATGCCAAATGTAGATCAACCATCCAAAACTTAACCTTTAATTTAACAAAAAAATATAGATCACAACATTACTTCACATGCCAAATGTAATTCAAGCATCCAAAACTTAAGTTTAAAAAAAAAAACAAATTATAACACAACATTACTTCACATGCCAAAATGTAGTTCAAAAGCAAAACATTAATTTATAAATCACAACATTACTAGTAGTTCAACTATCTAAAACTTAACTTTTAAAAACCAAACAACTTATATAACAAAATTACTTCACATTCACATGCCAAAAGTACTTCAACCATCCAAAAATTAACTTTTTAAAACAAAACAAACTATATTAACATAATAAAATATGTCCAAAAATTGTAGATCTCACAAGTATCAAGTATCAAGCTATACATATATATATGTGACTGTGCATCTAGATAGTATATAAAAAAGTAAATTTAAGACTAGAAATCTCAATCAAATCTAGAAATCATGTCCATCAAATAGAGATGGATGCAGTGTCTTTCCTAGCAGAGTCTCAATCTGCGAGCTATCTTGCAAAGCATGGGGAACCTGTACATAATTCACATACAAACATTAAAATTTGATGTTTTAAAAATGAGTGAGAATATATAGAACTTCATGTAAAAAACAAAATATAAAAATAATCATGGAATACCTCATGAGGTTCCCTCTCCATTTGTTGCTTGCCTGCTACAACTTCCCCCATGGGAACATCTCCAATAGTAAACTGTACAATATACATGTATATATATATATTAAAAAAATTTAGACGAAAATGCATGTATATATAAAATTATTTTCAATAATATTAAAAAATAAGTTAGACAATTTGTTCAAATGGTTGAAATGGTGGGGATGTTCCTCTCTCTGTCGCTAGAGTCCATGGATTAAATAAATCTTCTATAGAAACCTAAAATTCAAAATTTTAACAGTATAAAATAACTCAAGATCAAGATCTCAATTTATAATAAAACTTTTAAACTTCAATCTATAAATTATAACTTAAAAAAAAACATATATATTTAAAAGTGAAAAATTGAATATTTCTGTAGGTGAATTTGGGACATCTCCTGAGAGAGGCTCCAAAAGAAAATCTCCAAAAACCTAAAATTCAAAAAATTTAAAATAACTCAAGATATAGATATATCTAAATTTTTAATGGAACTCTTTGAGGTGGAATATATATAACTAAAAAACATAAATTTTAAAAGTGAAAAATTGTCCATACTTGTTGTGGATCTGGCACATCTCCTAAGGAAGTAAAAGGTACATCTCCCAAGGAATAAGAAGCTACCGCCATCACAAAAACATCGGACGAAATTAGAATTTGTTAAAACATTTTATTAGTATATATGTACATGTACATGTGTGCACAATTATTTATTTTAAAAATATCACACAAAAAACACTAACACTTGTCAAAATATCTTGGTGGTGAGACCCATCTTGATTGTTTGAACCAGAGGCTCTGAACGTGATATTAACATTTTCATCATTCATCATGTCTGACAAATGCAAATGGTGTTTTAACATATAATGATACATTTTTTTTAGATTAATGTACATACAAAAAAATGTCTACATGTACATGTGTATTTATTACAAATTGTACATGTATGTGTTAAAATAATTGAGCCCTAACCATCAACACATAGCATTCTGGTGCCCTCTTCCTCATGAAGAATTAGGTCTTTCCAAGCACTACGAAAATTCTTTGCATATATTTTGAGATCTTCAACACTCATGTTGTCAATCTCTTCATCTGTACAACACTTAAAATTGGCACATGCATTCTCACGTGCTCTTTGTCGATTCAGAAAAACATTGACTCCACCCAATCCACTGTGAACATTGTCGATGATGGCATCCCTTGCTTCTCGACTAATTTGAGAAGTGGCATCCATCTCTGACCGCAATGTTTCGACCTGAAAAGGTCGACTAACCAATGGTGGCTTAGGGTGAGGCAACTCAACATCACATATAGCGCCCCTACAGTCACACAATCCAACTTTTGCAGGACCAAAAAATTCATATGGAAGGTCATTGTAATTGGGTTTCTTTTCCAAAAATAATTATGCATAATTGTTTTTTACAAAATAAAGAGGAACCTCGTCATTCCATGGGAGTTTTCCATAGGCCACAAGGTGTCTATCATACAAATAGTGAGCTATATTGTGGTGCTTGAAATATCTCACCTTCAACATCTTTCTTTTCAACCCTTCTTTGAAATTAAACATTGAATTCACCATTTCTTTTGCAGCTCTTTGTTCTACATCCTCCGATTTATCAAGACCAATTACTTTTTCCTTTCTTTTTCTCATGACTTCTACAAATGTATCAATCGTTGGCCCAAGATTTTGGTACAAAACTACTAGTTCGCCTAAAGAATGTGTAACTACTTCCAAGCTTTGTCGACTCTCAGCAGGTAGAGTCAAAGCCACAAGATCTCTCTTCAATTTTGCATGAAGTTGTTGACACCTTTCTAAAGTGCATTGCGCCATGTTTCTTTCCCAAGGTATATCAGAAATATTGGCCCGATAAGTCATGGTGGGTGGATAACCTTCTTCTTGAATCTAGCGTTCTTCCCTGCATCATTTTTTACCAACATTTGGGGCATTTTCAGCCTCTACATCAATATATAAAATTTTATATATTAAAAAAACACATTTAAACAAATTTGTACAAATTGAATGAAAAAAATATTGAAATGTATGGCAACCTCGATGTGGTTGACTAGCATCTTTCCCACCCTGAAATTGTTGAGAACCAGAATGAACCTGATGAGAACCAGCACAACCAGCCGTTGATTGGCCTCTGGGGGAATAAATATCACCACCTTCACACAACCTGCTAGCACTTATTGATGGCCCCCTAAGGGGATTTGAACCACCACCAACCTCTTGAGACAAGAGAGAAGCTTCATAAACAAATACGAATTTATAATCAATTAAAAAATACATTCATACATATAAATACACACATACATATTCATTGAATAAATTTCATTCAAACCATACCACAACTGGGTGAACCATGGGCATGCTCCATGGATGGAGTAGAGACCCTTGTCCTCTTATTAGCTCCTAAACTATAAAAAATGAAACTTATTAACAACTAATTTAACTCACAAAGTTGATAAAAAATCAATTCCATATAGACACACATGTATGGAGATTTAAGATTATATTTAAATACCATGAACATCCCTTGATCCATGATCCCCCCCTCTCGTAGAGATATGGGATTCTATTGATCTTCTTCGTCATTCATCCTCCATGATATATATATCTATGGTGGACATTTACAATTATTTTTTTAAATGATTGATTTAAAATAAATTCAAAATAAATTTCAGAAAATTAATGTAATTTAGTGTACACAAATTATGTAAAACATAACTTTCAAAGCACTAATTGATGTGTGAATGTAACACACCCAGTTTTATGTTTTCTTGCAAGCTAGACATTTGAATTTTAGTCCAAAAGGGAGTGGACCCCAATGGATAAGTATTTTTTGGATGTAATTAAGTATTTTATTATGAGAATTAAATAAAATAAATTTTGTGAAAATTGACCAAATAAGGATCATGAGATCAATTTCCAACTCCATGAGGATGGAAAGAGGCAAATACTTTCCACAAGAATCTTTCAAAAATCCTTGAAAGGATTTATTTCCAAATTAGATTTTTGAGGAAAAATCTATTTTTTCCCTAATGAGGTGGAGAGTAGTTGGGAAGAGGTAAAAAGCAGAGAAAAAAATAAAGCAACTTTAAAAAAAACCCCTAAATAAAAGAAGCCTAGGCATGCAGGAAGAAAAGCATCCTGAAATTCTGGATGCAGAATTAGAAACAGGCTTTGGGGAGAAAAAGCTTAAATAAGCTACTCCTAAACAGGTTAGAGGTTGATCTGTTCTAGGAGATGATCTCAGCTCGGGGGTGAGTTCTGGAGGACAAAATAACTCTAAGGTTGGGAGGCTGGTCAATTCGAAAAGTGGTATGTCCCTAAATTGTATGAATTTTTATGTAAATGTTATTTCGTAAACTGGTTATACTTATTTTATTATTAGCTTAAAATCGATGGATTGGTTATCCTATACATTTAACATAATTATAGTGAAGAAATAAATTCTCTCAATTCCGTATAGTTGTAGGAATAAAAATCTGTGGGAAGAATCCAGCAGAGTCTTTAAACCAATGTTTGTCTAGATCTGAGGATACATTTTCCCATAGATGATTTATTGATTTAACTTTAATCTTCTTCTGTGTTAGTAAAATAACTGTTTAACATAGGAAAAGGAAGTAGTATAATGTTACAGTAACAGATATCACAAAAACTAAACATACTATTCATTTACTCCATGTAGGAAAGGATAGAAACAAATAAGATTCTTTGTTAAATGCCTAAAGTTATGTAGGTAGAATAAAGATTGACATACTATACACTCGAATTTATTTTCATAAAGGAATAAAGTAAGAATCAATTACAGTGAAATGAACAAGTACATAAGAATACACTACACAGTGTTTTAACAGTTGAATTTATATTGGAAAAGTTACATGCACACATAGTTAACTTCTCAAAAGGCTGCAAGCTGAAATTAAACATGATTAGATATAATCTAGATCTGTACTACAAATTCTCCAAAAAAAAGAAAAAGAAAATTATATATATATATAAGTGAATGCTTAAAATGAACATGCAGCTGAAGTTAATAAAGTTTGGAAACAATTTGCAGTTGGAGACTAATACTTTCAAGATAATACCCTTTTATAGGAGACAGAAAAATGAATGAGATTTGAGACAGGCGAAATTTTACATGACAGTAGTGCAAACCCCAGAATATCTACAATTCGTACTCATGTTATTTTAATATTAGGTGGAATACTAGACTATGAAACTGAAGGGCGAAAGCTATAATATAAACAAGAACACCTTTTTGCTATCGCAAAGTATATTTTATTCTGGTTCTGTAACAACTTGACAATAGTTGAACTTCAATTGTTAAATTTATGTTCTGGTTCAAAAATGATAGCAACCACTTCAAAGTAAAATTTACGAGAGTGAAAAAAATAAATTTTAACCAGGAGTAGTAATACCGTGTCCTCTCATAATGCAACTATATGAAATTTCAACAAGAGATTTACACATGCTCCTAAACAAAAAATGCAACCGCAATCCTACAATCCATAACTGACTGTAGAATAAGAAGGCATGGGGAAGTATGCACTTTAATAAAAATTGAGTATCCAAAAATGTCACCATATAGGTGCTCAATCCAAATCCAAGAATTTAAAAATATGACAGTCCATTAAGGAAAAGTCGACAATAAACCAGTAGAACTTAGTCTATTACAAACTAAATGAGAAACCCTATTAAATTACAGAGGGCTATTTGTACAAAATTTTGGGAATACTATAAAATGCATTGACCCTGTAGGTCAAACATAGCTGTGGCAAATTCGTACCAACCTGAACAGAGGAATACATATGATGGTAGCAATTAAAATAGTGATCACAAATTAAATTAGTGATTGAAGGAGTTAAAATAAACACCAAATCAAGGGCGAGAATACCTGCAAACAGAATAAAAATTTATGTAAGAAAAAATAAGTTGAGAATGATAGCATAAAACAAAACCAGCGAAGAGAATGGTAGTCACCTTAACAGAGACAGGACGTGCGTGCTCATCTGTCAAGAGTAAGGGTAACATACGATAAAGTAAATCAATATCCATTATAAGACAAAGAAAAATTTCACTGGAAATTCAAACAAACGTTAAAATGCATCACAATTCACACCTCAGGGACTAACCCATTCCATTCAGTGCGAGGGAGGCAGCTCGACCGTGTGGAAGCCGCGTGAGGAAGCGAAGAACCCTCGAAAATATTTATACAGAACCCCGAGAAGGCACCATGACTCAAAGGACAAACGACCCTTCCAAAAACCCATAGGGATGCGCTGAGGTGCAATGAGAACACTCGTTCACGAAATAAGGAGAAAACCACATGTTACATTATATCAATCTCCTGCCTGTCAAATGTAAAATTTTAAACTTGTAAAGGGAGGCAACCATAAATACTATCAAAGAAAACATGAGATATTTATTCCAGGTCTAGTAGAGAGGAAGAATTCGTGGAAACGAATTGAGCATCGCAAGTGTAAATGTAAAACTTGATACGAGTAGTGGCAAAAGCTAGAAAAGGGATAAATAGTGTCAACCAGGGTCGAAATCTCACATAGAATATTGAGAAATAAACTTAAGGAGGAACTATATGCTCACCCAGAAGATATTGTGCCAAAGTCGAAACTAGAAACCAAGAGCTGGCGCGAAGTCTTGCCTTCAATTTCCAGAATGAACTAGAGTTACGCCATGGTGGAAAGGACACCGGGTAATGATAACCAAGTTGGTGAAGGACTCAAGTAGTAGAAAAACGTAGAAACCCTAGGGACGATCCGCCGTCCACGTGGTAGCTATTCACCCATGGATACATGGATCAATGCGTTAAGCCATTAAGATGAACTGTACCACTTTCGTGGAATGAAAGTCATGTCAGGAGGATGGGAAATTAAATAATTTTGTTTCGATGGCCGAGAAGAAAGGTAAATCTGGCCTGTATCAATCTATTAAATGAACATGATGACATTAACTACTCATTTACAGCAAGGTATTTGACAATAGCATTGTGAACGATAAAATAACTTAAGAGTATGTACAAAAAACCCAAATGAAGCCCAGGCACAACACGTTTAAGATCTTTTGGTACGTAGTATATTTAAACATTGACATAGGCGCATGCAAAATAAATGTTATTGGAGTCACATCTCTGCTGTTGGAAGTAAGTAGCCTCCACAAGGCAAAGATATCGAAATCTATACACATATGTATAAGAGCACAAGTACGAATGGAACAAGACTAGTGCGACAAAAATTGATATCCCATAATATATCAAAACGAATGATATAATACATGAATTGTAGGTGTATTGAAACCATAAGTAGGGTAGTTAGATGGAAAATATATATATATATTTTTACTACCTTTATTATTAAGTTACCAATTACAATTCTGAAAGGCATACAGTGAATTGATTTAATATAGTAAAATAAATAATTACGGAAATCAGAATTTTATGTATAGATTATGGAGAAAAAAAAAATTATGGGTTAGAGGAAAGTCATGGGGAGACATTACAAATGGCATCAGAGCCCATGTTACATAAAACTAGGTTGTTGTTGTTGTGCTCACTGTTGTTGTGTTCTCACTGTAGAAAATATTTCTTGTTGAAAAAAGAAAATTTACTGATATGTGTTGTTTAGTGTACAATGGTGCTGAAACAGAAAAGTCAAATGGCTGGAAGTGACGAAATTTATGTTGATCTGCGTGATGAAGATAATACACCAAATCCCAATGCTCCGGTGATGGCTATGTTGCACAGTTTGCAACGAGAAATGGCTGAGCTAAGAAGCCAGAATGACAGACTGTCATTAGCCAGTGAGCAGCAGGAAAAGCTCATCAGAGAATTAAGTTCGCGGAACAGCCAAGAAGGTGAAGGTTCTGGAAAGAGGAAGAAGGGTAATTTCTCTAATGATTCTGAGGATGATGATACTACTAGGCATCAGTATAAGCTGAAAAAGGAATTACAGGGGGAATTCTGAAAGATCAAACCTCCCTCCTATGATGGGGAGAAGGAGGAAGATGTTGAAGCCTGGTTGTTGAACATGATTAATTATTTTCAAGTCTACGAATATGAAAGCAATCTGAAGCCCAGATTAGCTGTCTACCAGCTACGAGGTAAGGCTACCTTGTGGTGGGAGGAGACGAAAATGATCCATGCCATTGATGAAAAAACAGTGACTTGGGAAGATTTCCAAGTCAAGTTTAAAAACCGCTATTTGAATGAACGTTACTATGATGATAAAGCAAAGGAATTCCATGAAATTAGACTAGGACATCTCACTATTGATGAGTTTGTCACCAAGTTTACAAATCTTTTGAGATATGTTCCTTACATTCGAGAAGAGAAGGCAAAGGTGAAAAGGTTTTTGAACTGTTTACCTGTTGTGTACAAAGAGAAGATCGAGTTTGATAACCCAAAAAATATGGATGAAACAGTGAGGAAAGATAGGTTATGCTACCAGTAGTTTAAAGGAAAGGGTGAGCATAGAAAAGGCTGGATAAATAAAGGTGAAATCGAAGGAAATAAACAAAAACTAGCGTACTTAAATAATTTTGGTAGGGACCATCAGTGGAAAAAGTTTAATAAACCAAAAGAAAGCCAAATTACTCAGTCTCAAGTTGGTTCCAAACAACTAGATGGAGAAAATAAGAAGGAAGGCACAGTTAAAATGAGGGAGCCTTTGAAATGCTGGGGTTGTGGAGAACCTCATCTTTTGAGGGATTGTCCCCACTGAAACATTCAGATGATTATGAGGGATCGAGAAGCTACCACAGTAAATGATATAGCAAGAAATATACCCACTATCGGCACAGTCTTGGAGAATTGACAAGAAGAACACCAAGCTACCATGGTTGAAATGGAAGGTAAGATTTCCGACCAATCTGTTACTGTTTTAATTGATCCAGGTGCTTCTTTGAGTTACATTAGTCCACAATTGGTAGAAAAATGCAATCTCAAAACTGAAAAATTTTAGCAGTCTTGGTTGGTCCAGATAGCCACTGGTACCAAGAGGAAAGTAACTCATAAGTTACCCCAAACAACAATTAAATTAAATGATTTTCAGAAAGAAGTGAATTTAAACATTATGCCCTTAGGCTTATATGACTTGCTGATAGGAGTGGACTGGCTAGAAAAGAGAAAGGCTATGATGAACTGTTGGGAAAAGACTCTGCATTGCATAGATGATGAAGGGAAACCTTTTATTCTCAAGGGAAAACCAAAACCTATCTCTGTAAGACAAATATCAGCACTACAAATAAAAAGAATAGCTAGGAAAGGATATTAATTATATGTAGTACATGTTCAGGAATTAGACCAGAAATATGAAACAAACTTGATGGATATGTTACCTGTAGTGAGATAATTTAAAGAAGTTTTTCCAGATGAGATTCCTCATCTTCCCCCCAAAAGAGAGATTAACTTTTCAATCTATTTGGTGCTGAGAGAAACACCTGTTTCCTGAGCCCCTTACTGAATGAGTCCCCCTGAACTAATGGAACTGAAAATGAAAATACAAGAATTGCTGGATAAAGGTTATATCAAACTGAGTGTGTCTCCTTGGGGAGCCCCAGTGCTGTTTGTGAAAAAGAAGGATGGAACCTTTAGAATGTGCATTGATTACCGTCACTTGAATAAGTTGATAATTAAAAACCGATACTTGTTTCCTCGAATTGATGATATTTTTGATTAGGTAAGAGGAGCTTCAGTATTTTCTAAGATTGATCTAAGGACTGGTTATCACCGGCTCCGAATTAAGGAGGAAGACATTAGTAAAACAACTTTTCGAACCAGGTATGGTCACTACGAATTTGTAGTCCTACCTTTCGGTTTGACAAACTCCCCTACCACCTTTATGTGCTTAATGAATAGTGTTTTAAACAATTACTTGGATAAATTCATACTATTGTTCATAGACGATATTCTAGTTTATTCAAAAAGTGAGGAGGAGCACAAAGAGCACTTGAGGATAGTATTTCAAACTTTGAAAGAAAATCAGTTATATGCCAAGTTCAACAAATGTGAATTCTATAAGGACAAGATACAGTACTTGGGTAATATTATTTTTGGACAAGGGTTGGATGTTGACCCTGAAAAGATAAAGGCTATTAAAGAATGGCTGGTGCCAATTGATGTTTCAGCAGTGAGATCATTCATGCAGATTGCAGGTTATTATCGCAGATTTGTGGAAATATTTTCTGCAATAACATATCCTATAACTTCACTACAAAGAAAAGGTGTGAAATTTGAGTGGACTGAAAAATTCCAAAACAATTTTGAACAATTAAAATTAAAACTCAAAACAACCCCTATACTGAAGATTGCAAATCCTGATAAAGAATTTGTTGTGTGTATAGATTCATGTAGAGAGGGGCTAGGAGGAGTCCTGTTGCAAGAAAATCTGGTTATTGCATATGAGTCTAGGAAAAAGACACATCAACAGAACTATAGTGCACATGATTTGGAATTGGCTGCTGTAATTCATGCCTTGAAGATGTGGCGACACTATCTTCCTGGAAAAAAATTTACATTGATGACTGATCATATTAGTCTTAAGTATTTCTTTTCCCAAACTGATTTGAATGCCCAACAAGCTAGATGGCTGTCTTTTCTGAGTGAATTTTATATGGATATAAAACATATTAGGGGGAAAGAAAATAAAATTTCTAATTCCTTGAGCAGAATTGCTTGCCAAAACATAAACAACATTGGAAGTAGTGCTAATTATGATTTAGAAGATCTAGTAAAAAAGGTAGTAGAACAAGATCCAAATTATGAGAATCTACAGGTGAAAATACTAAAGAAGTAGATGGTTGAATACACTCAAAACCAAAAAGGGATGATCTTCTACAAAAATAGATTGTATATCCCCAATGTGGAACATTTAAAAAAATAAATCCTAGATGAATATCACAAACAGTCGTATGCAGGACACCCTGGATATCAAAAAATGCTAATAGCTTTGAAAAAGAAATTGTTTTGGCCAGGAATGAAAAGAGATGTAGCAGAATATTTAGCCAGGTGCATGGAGTGTCAACTAGTTAAAGTTGAGCACCCGCATCCTGCTGGTCTTCTAAATCCTTTTCCGATTTCAGAATGGAAATGGGACACCATTTCTATAGATTTCATAACAGGGCTACCCAAAACCAAATACCAGCATGACTCAATGATGGTAGTAGAAGACACATTAACAAAAGCTACAGACTTCATACCTGTGAAATCTACTTTTGAGACAGCCCAAGTGGCGGAAGGTCTATTTGGAGGCATGGGCACTAAGTTGAATTTTAGTACTGCTTATCACCCTCAGACCGATGGTCAGACAGAGAGAACAAATTATATTTTGGAGGATATGTTGAGAATGTATGTGATGGATAGGCCATCCAAATGGGAAGTACTTGCATTTAGTGGAGTTTTCCTACAATAACAGCTATCAATCCTCCATAAGAATGAGCCCGTTTGAATCACTCTATGGAAGGAAGTGTCGTACTCCTTTGAGTTGGATTCAACCTAAGGATAAGCTAATGTTGGGACCAGATGCTTTACAAGAGATGGAAATAATTGTTAAAAAAATACAAAAAAACATCAAAACATCACAAGATCGACAGAAAAAACTATGCTGATAAGAAGAGGTTACATGGAGAATTCAAAGTGGGGGAGCATGTTTATTTGCAGATTAAACCCAAGAAGAGCACACTTTATGCTGGAAGTTGTGCAAAATTGGCTCCTAGATATTGTGGTCCTTTTGAGGTGTTAGAAAGGGTGGGATCGGTGGCTTATAAGCTGGCCTTGCCGCCCCATGTTAAAGTTCATGATGTGTTTCATGTTTCATTATTAAAAAGATATGTACATGATGCTTATCACATTGTTTATTGGAATGTGATATAGCTGGAACCAAAAGGGGAGTTCCTTTCAGAGCCACTTCAAATATTGGAGCGGGAAGAAATTAAATTGAGAAATCGAATGGTAGCAAGAGTAAAGGTGCAGTGGAAGCACTTTACTGCTGAAGAAGCTACCTGGGAATGAGAATCTGAGATGATCGAAAAATATCCATCTTTTTTTGAAAAATGAACTCTAGTAGTTAGTTATTAACACCGAGGACACTATTTTCTTTCATAGGGGGAATATGTAACACCCCCAGTTTTATGTTTTCTTGCAAGCTAGACATTTGAAATTTAGTCCAAAAGGGAGTGGACCCCAATGGCTAAGTATTTTGTGGATGTAATTAAGTATTTAATTATGAGAATTAAATAAAATAAATATTGTGAAAATTGACCAAATGAGGATCATGAGATCAATTGCCAACTCCATGAGGATGGAAAGAGGCAAATAATTTCCCCAACAATCTTTCAAAAATCCTTGAAAGAATTTATTTCCAAATTAGATTTTTGAGGAAAAATCTAGTTTTTCCACAATGAGGTGGAGAGTAGTTGGGAAGAGGTAAAAAGCTGAGAAAAACATAAAGCAGCTTTAAAAAAATCCCTAAATAAGGGAAGCCTAGGCATGCAGGAAGAAAATAATCTTGAAATTCTAGATGCAGAATTAGATACAGGCTTTGGGGAGAAAAAGCTTAAATAAGCTACTCCTAAACAGGTTAGAGGTTGATCTATTCTAGGAGATGATCTCAGCTCGGGGGTGATTTCTGGAGGATAAAAGAACTCTAAGGTTGGGAGGCTGGTCAATTGCAGAAGTGGTATGTCCCTGAATTGTATGAATGGTTATGTAAATGTTATTTCGTAAACTGGTTATACTTATTTTAGTATTAGCTTAAATCGATGGATTGGTTATTCTCTACATTTAACAGAATTGTAGTGAAGAAATAAATTCTCTCAATTCTGTATAGTTGTAGGAATAAAAATCTATGGGAAGAATCCAGCAGAGTCTTTAAACCAATGTTGGTCTAAATCTGAGGATACGTTTACCCATAGTTGATTTATTGATTTAACTTTAATCTACTTCTGTGTTAATAAAATAACTGTCGAACATAGGAAAAGGAAGCAGTATAATGTTACAGTAACAAATATCACAAAAACTAAACATATTTTTCATTTACTCCATGTACGAAAGGATAGAAACAAATAAGATTCAGTGTTAAATGCCTAAATTTATGTAGGTAGAAGAAAGATTGACATACTATACACCCGAATTTATTTTCATAAAGGAATAAAGTAAGAATTAGTTATAGTGAAATGAAAAGGTACATAAGAACAGACTACACTGTGTTTTAACAGTTGCAGTTCTACTGGAAAAGTTGCATGCACACATAGTTAACTTCTCAAAAGGCTGCAAGCTAAAATTAAACATGATTAGATATAATTTAGATCTGTACTACAGATTTTCCAAATATATATATATATATATATATAAGTGAATGTTTAAAATGAAAATGTAGCTAAAGTTAATAAAGTTCAGAAACAATTTGCAGTTGGAGACTAATACTTTCAAGATAATACCCTTTTATAGGAGACAGAAAAATGAATGAGATTTGAGATAGGCGAAATTTTACATGAGAGTAGTGCAAACCCCAGAATCTCTACAATTGGTACTCATGTTATTTTAATATTAGGTGGAATACTACACTATGACAGTGAAGGGTGAAAGCTATAGTATAAACAATAAGACCTTTCTGTTGTCGTAAAGCATATTTTATTCTGGTTCTGTAACAACTTGACAATAGTTGAACTTCAATTGTAAAATTTATGTTCTGGTTCAAAAAGGATAGCAACCACTTCAAAGTAAAATTTACGAGAGTGAAAACAAGAAATTTTAACCAGGAGTAGAAATACAGTATCCTCTCATAATGCAACTATATGAAATTTCAACAAGAGATTTACGCATGTTCCTAAAAGAAAACTGCAACCGCAATCCTACAATCCATAACTGACTGTAGAATAAGAAGGCATGGGGAAGTATGCACTTTAATAAAAATTGAGTATCCAAAAATGTCACCATATAGGTGCTCAATCCAAATCCAAGAATTTAAAATTATGACAGTCCATTAAGGAAAAGTCAACAATAAACTAGTAGAACTTAGTCTATTACAAACTGAATGAGAAGCCCTATTAAATTACAGATGGCTATCTGCACAAAATTTTGGGAATACTATAAAATTCATTGACCCTAGAGGTCGAACATAGCTGTGGAAAATTCGTACCAACCTGAACAGAGGAATATATACAATGGTAGCGATTAGAATAGTGATCGTACGTTAAATTAGTGATTTAAGGAGTTAAAATAAACACCAAATCAAGGACGAGAATACCTGCCAATAGAATACAAATTTATGTACGAAAAAATAAGTTGAGAATGATAGCATAAAACAAAACCATCGAAGAGAATGGTAGTCACCTTCACAGAGATAGGACGTGCATGCTCATATGTCAAGAGTAAGGGTAACATACGATAAAGTAAATCAATAACCAATATAAGAAAAAAAAATATTTCACTGGAAATTCAAACAAATGTTAAAATGCATCACAGTTCACACCTCGGGGACTAACCCATTCCATTCAGTGCGAGGGAGGTAGCTCAACAGTGTGGAAGCTGCTTGAGGAAGCGAAGAACCCTCGAGAATATTCATACAGGACCATGAGAAGGCACCATGACTCAAAGGACAATCGACCCTTCCAAAAACCCATAGGTATGCGTCGAGGTGCAATGAGAACACTCGTTCACGAAATAAGGAGAAAACTAAAAGTTAAATTATATCAATCTCCTGCCTGTCAAATGTAAAATTTTAAACTTGTAAAGGGAGGCAACCATAAATACTATTAACGAAAACATGAGATATATATTCCAACTCTGGTAGAGAGGAAGAATTCGTGGAAACGAATTGAGCATCGCAAGTGTAAATGTAAAAATTGATACGATTAGTGGCGAAAGCCAGAAAAAGGATAAATAGTGTCGACCAGGGTCGAAAATTCACATAGAAGATTGAGAAATAAACTTAAGGAGGAATTATACGCTCACCTAGACGATATCGTGCCCAAAGTCGAAACTAGAAATCAGGAGCTGGCACGAAGTCTTGCCTTCAATTTCCAGAACGAACCAGAGTTATGCCATGGTGTAAAGAAAACCGGGAAATGAAAATCGAGTCGGTGAAGGACTCAAGTAGTAGAAAAATGTAGAAACCCTAGGGCTGATCCACCGTCCACGTGGTAGCTCTTCACCCATGGCTACAGAGATCAACGGATTAAGCCATTAAGATGAACTTTACCACTTCCGTGGAATGAAAGTCATGTCAGGAGGATGGGAAATTAAATAATTTTTTTTTGATGGCCGAGAAGAAAGGTAAATCTGGCCCGTATCAATCTATTAAATGAACATGATGACAATAACTACTCATTGACAGCAAGGTAGTTGACAATAGCAGTGTGAACGATAAAAGAACTTAACAGTATGCACGAATAACCCACATGAAGCCCAGGCACAACACGTTTAAGATCTTTTGGTACGTAGTATATTTAAACATTGACATAGGAGCGTGAAAAATAAATGTTATTGGAGTCACATCTCTGCTGTTGGAAGTAAGTAGCCTCCACGAGGCGAAGATATCGAAATCTCTACACATATGTATAAGAGCACAAGTACGAATGGAACAAGATTAGTGTGATAAAAATTGATATCACATAATATATCAAAACCAATAATATAATACATGACTTGTAGGTGTATTGAAACCATAAGTAGGGTAGCTAGATGGAAAAAATATATATATATTTTTCCTACCTTTATTATTAAGTTACCAATTACAAGTCTAAAAGCCATACAATGAATTGATTTAATATAGTAAAATAAATAATTACGGAAAGAAAACTTTTATGTATAGATTATGGAGAAAAAAAAAATTATGGGTTAGAGGAATGTCATGGGGAGACATTACAGTGAAACTCAATTTAAGAAAATATTTTTTTTTTAAAATGATAAGTTCACCAAATTGCGCTTTACATGGTGGGAGCAAACTTGGTATCAAATTGAAAAAAACACATTGCCATTAAAAAAGAAGTGAAACTCCATTTAAACAAACTCCATTTAAAATTTTTTTGTTGAAGTCCCTGCATTTTAATTTCATAAAAATTATAGGTTCACCACTTGTTGCAAATGTGAAGTTCACCAAGTTGCACTTTACATGGTGTGGTGGGAGCACACTTTGTATATAATTGAAAAAAGCACATGGTCATTAAAAAATACGCATTTATAAGTACACAACACACACTTATCCAAGATATGTTACAATGTCAATCAATAAATTTTAAAGGAGAGTGTCTCAACACTAATTCATCTTAGAGAGATGAATCTTGAATTTTTTAAGAAGAGCATCTCAAAACTAATTCATCTTTGAGAGATGAATCTTGAATTTTTGAAGAAGAGTGTCTCTAAACTAATTCATATTTGAGAGATTAATCTGGCATTGGCATTGCCCCATATAATTCTAATTCATCTATTAATTCATCTTTGATAGATGAATCTTGAATTTTCATTTCCCCACGCAATAGATCAACAGACATCTTATTGACATTTGTACAATGTCTTATACTGAAAAATTGAAATTGGATAACAATATTTTTTTCTATTCCATGCAGTTATTTTAGCCTCTCCTTCTTAACTTGGCACACGCCATTCATCTGGTTACACACAAGTTCAGAATTGGTGAAAAATATAATTCCATTTGATCCATACTACATAGTTGTTCCCAAGCCTTCTATCAATCCAATATAATATGCCTCGTTGTTTTTTGTTCTTCCCGGTATATTCATTTTCCTTTGGATGAATTTTCTAGTCGCAATATTGGAAAGAACATATGTAATCACTGCTTTCCTTGGATTGGGATGGTGAGAAACTTCTATGCATAATTTCCATTTTTCAACCTTATTTAATGGTAAATTCTTATTCCTGAAAAAAAAAAAAAAAAAACACATGATCATGAGATAAATGACATGTGCATGGTTTATCTTAGAACTTGTAGAAGTTAACACTCAACAGATAGACTAAAATCCTATGGAAGTTCAAAATTCTATGAGTTCAAACTTCTATTTAGATCTTTTACAGAGATTGACTGTAGGGGCATTTACTGGATATGTCACCTTTGAGAAAAGATGAGATCCAGAGGCTGCCTGGCCCCTTATAGAATCTTCCTATAGAAATTCTAGAAGTTAACACTACCTGTCCCAATTATAAAATCCTATGGAAGTTCAAAATTCTATGATTTCAAACTTCTATTTAGATCTTTTACAAAGATTGATTGTAGGGGCATTTACTGGATATGTCACCTTTGATAAAATATGAGAACCATAGGCTACCTAGCCCTTTACAGACTCTGTCTATAGAACTTGTAGAATTTAACACTACAAGTCCCAATTATACCCTATGAAGGGTGTAGAGGACCCGTGGAATCACTCACTACTTTACGTAGACATAAGGGTGTATAAGAATGCATGTGTTTTACATTGAATATTTTTCATTTTAAATAAATAATCTATTTGAAACAATTACCTATATAAGGGAAAATATCACAATTATATGTTAATGTGCATGTGTTTTGCATTGAAAAATTTTCATTGTATTAAAAATCTATTTGAAACGATTAACTATATAAAGTTAAAACCTATGTTTTGTATCAAATTACTTTTGGTTTCAATGGGAAAATTTTTATGGCTAATGTCTTTTTTTCTAAATGTGATACACCCCATTAAAAGGGGAGATATATCGAAATGATTCCTATGGTGCAGTAAAATTGTTTCAAGTATTTTAAAGATATAGATGCATAAATTCAATGAGCATAGTTTTGAGATATATAGTTGTTGGTTCAAACAAATATCAGTGGATCACTATGGATATATTTTCTTCATTAAAAGGGATATTTCTAGAAGCATGGACTAATTTGGAAATAAGGGAAAATATCACAAATATATGTTCATGTTCATGTGTTTTACATTGAATATATCTATTTTCAAAAGAATTAACTATATACTTGGTTAAAACCTATGTTTTGTAACAAAATACTTTTTGTTTCTAAATACTATGTACTTTACATTGAATATTTTTCATTTTATTTTTCATTTTAATGAAAATGAGGAAATGGTTTTCATTCTTAAAACTCAATTATGATAATCAAGGATAAGGCTATATAAGAATTCATGTGTTTTACATTGAATATTTTTCATTTTAAATTAAGAATCTATTTGAAACAATTACCTATATAAGGGAAAATATCACTATTATATGTTAATGTGCATGTATTTTACATTGAATATTTTTCATTTTATTAAAAATCTATTTGAAATGATTAAATATATAAGGTTAAAACCTATGTTTTGTATCAAATTACTTTTGGTTTCAATGGGAAACTTTTATGGCTAATGTCTTTTTCTCGAAATGTGATACACTCCATTGAAATGGGAGATATATCGAAATGATTCCTATGGTGTAATAAAATAGTTTCAATTAGTTTAAAGATATATATGCATAAATTCAATGAGCATAGCTTTGATATATATAGTTGTTGGTTCAAACAAATATCATTGGATCATTATGGATATATTTTCTTCATTAAAATGGATATTTCTAGAAGGATGGACTAAGTTGGAAAGAAGGGAAAATATCACAAATATATGGTCATGTGCGTGTGTTTTGCATTGAATATATCTATTTTCAAAACAATTAACTATATACTTGACTAAAACCTATGTTTTGTATCAAATTACTTTTTGTTTCTCAATACTATGTGTTTTACATTGAATATTTTTCATTCTTAAAACTCTATTAGAATAATCAAGGATAAGGGTGTATAAGAATGCATGTGTTTTACATTGAATATTTTTCACTTTAAATTAAGAATCTATTTGAAACAATTACCTATATAAGGGAAAATATCACAATTATATGTTAATGTACATGTGTTTTACATTTAATATTTTTCATTTTATTAAAAATCTGTTTGAAACGATTAACTATATAAGGTTAATACCTATGTTTTGTATCAACTTAATTTTGGTTTCAATGAGAAACTTGTATGGCTAATGTGTTTTTTCTCGAAATGTGATACACCCCATTAAAATGGTTGATATATCGAAATGATTCCTATGGTGTAATAAAATAGTTTCAAGTAGTTTAAAGATATAGATGCATAAATTCAATGAGCATAGTTTTCAGATATATAGTTGTTGGTTCAATCAAATTTCAGTAGATCACTATGGATATATTTCCTTCATTAAAAGGGATATTTCTATAAGGATGGACTAAGTTGGAAATAAGGGAAAATATCACAAATACATGTTCATGTGCATGTGTTTTACATTGAATATATCTATTTTCAAAAAAATTAACTATATACTTGGTTAAAACCTATGTTTTGTATCAAATTACTTTTTGTTTCTAAATACTATGTATTTTAAATTGAATATTTTTCATTTTAATGAAACAAAGAAAATGGTTTTCATTCTTAAAACTCAATTAGAATAATCAAGGAAAATGAAAGAAGTAGTAAACAGTAAGCTGGAAGAAAAGGAAGGACATTGTGAGAAACTAAAATTGAGATTGTTTCCCTAAGATATAATCTTAAAAAGGAAATTGATGAAATGAAGTTTGGAAAGAGTTATGAAATATTGTATAATATAATCAAACATTATAGATCCTATTTTATTAAATTATGCATCCATTATCATGAATTGTTTAAGTGAGAATCAAGTGTAAACACATCAAATATGGAATAACCTAAGAGTAAGGTCAGTGTGTTTAATGGAAGAAACAATCACTCAAATAGAGTGACAAACAAAGCTAATGATAAGAGAAAAATTAATCAAACCAACCACATAAATAGAAGGAAATAAAGTGAGGATTAGTTTTAAAGAAAAATCAAATCAACCCCACAAGTAGAGATGAGTAAGAAATCAGCAAAAGAGTGAACTTTCTCTAGAAAGCACAAAATCAAGCCAATTCCTTCAAAATGAAGTTTGGAAGGAGTTCTGAAATATTTTATAATATAATCAAACATTATAGATCCTGTTTTATTAAATTAGGCATCCATTATCATGAAGTTGTTAAGGGAGAATCAAGTGTAAACACATCAAATATGGAATAACCTAAAAGTTATGTTAGTGTGTTTAAAGGAAGAAACAATAACTCAAACAAAGTGACAAAAAAAGCTAATGATAAGTGAAAAATTAATCAAACCAAACACATAAATAGAAGGAAATGAAGTGAGGATTAGTTAAAGAAAAATCAAATCAACCCCACAAGTAGAGATAGAGTAAGAAAGCGACAAAAGTGTGAAATTCCTCTAGAAAGCATAAAAATCAAGCAAATTCCTTCAAAATGATAAATTATTATAATAAGACTATTCACATTAATGTACTCATATTATTTGAAGAAATATTATCTTTTCTACAAAAAGTACATAGAGCAAAGTGTTACCCTTTGGAGATCATGACATCCACTGTCTTTTCTAGGTATAGGTCCATCCTCAATCTCTCGAACAAATAAAAAATATTGAGAACTTCAACCAAATAATTTAAAGGGCCGCATAGCCATGTTAATGTGAGTGAATAGAGAACATACGTATACCAATAGAAAAACTACGACAATTTTTAAGTGAAGCATTAAATAGAAAATTGCTAATGGATTTAAAAAAAATAAAACTTAAACCAATCATTATTGATACTAATTATGTAAAATAAAAAACTAGAATTAAAATATTTGAAAAGACGGAGGAACCCAGTAAATTATGGGTTAAATGTTACGTAGACAATAGATTTTAAGGAAGACAACGAATAATTTCGAGGCCTATTATATGGAAGGAAGTGTAGAGTACCTATATACTAGAAAGAGAGAGACATTAAGACAAATACAAAAGAGAGTGTTCTGTATAAGGGAGGGGAGATGTAATATCCCCAAGTTTTTTTATTAAGTTGTTTTAATGTTACTGTTTTACTGTTTTATTTTTTACAATGTTTTGTTCCAACTCAGAAATTTAAAAGACTTTTACAATGTTTTGTTCCAACTCAGAAAATTAAAAGACTTGTGGCTGAAATATCCCAAAGTAATTTTTAAGTGAATATATAATGTTATTTATTTCTAGAAAGGAAGACAATTAAAAAAAAAACCTCCTCAGACAATTGTTGGCATTTATGCATTCCTTTTTTTTTCTGTGAAAGGGAATCTGAGGAAGGCAATGGATAGGAGAGGGCTGGAGAATTGAAGAGAGGGAATCGATTGAGAAGATGGAAGGCTGATAAGTAGAGGGAATGTATTGAGGATATGGAAGGTTGATAAAAAAAGGCATGATGTTGCCAGAAAGTCATGGCTTCTTGATCTCGGTGAAATAAACTAGTGGAAATCCTAGGGAACAATCATGGAAGGAAGAAAACTCATAAATCGACTTATAGTCTTGATGTTAAGATTTATTCAATCCATTGTTCATTGACACTGTCTCGAGGGGACGAGATTGGGTGATCTTCATGAAAAACACATAATACACTGATTCAAAGAAAATATAAGTGTCTAACATAATACAGTGATTCAAAATATGATTTTGTCTAGAAAGCAAGGTAGATCGGATTAGAGTACTCCTGTAGGCAAGTATGCACTTCAATCCATAAGTAAGGAAGGGATTCAAGCTATCATACTGGAAGCATGCTTCTTAATTCAAGATATCCCTAGTGGACAAGATTTAGTAGCTTCAATACAGGTAGAGCTATGAAAGCAATAGGCCAAAATAGAAGAGATAAGTGTATAACATAATACAATGATTCAAAGAACAGATAAGTGTCTAACAAAACATATTAATATGATTTTGTCTAGAAATCCTGTACTGTATAATAGAACATCTTAATATGTTTTTTTCTAGAAATCCTAAACCGTATTGGCTATTACTACAGAAAAATTTTATGAATGGATTTGTTTATTAATATAGTATTCTTTCTGAATTTATTTACAGGAAAAATTCTATGAACTACTGTGCTTATGAACCAAGTATTATTTTTTATTTTATTTATAGGATATTATGAATTTCTTAGTAATTATCTATATTTAATACAAAGGGATTGTGCGAATCTGGTTATCAGAATGGGAATATATCTAGAATGTTAAATAACAACTTCGAAGAAAATAATTCAAACATTTCAATCTGTATAGGTAACCGGTTAAATGAAATCATCATAGATAAGTTACTCGAGTATAGGAAAAATTTAGTAGCCATACAAATATTACTGAGAACAATAGCCAATGATGAACATGTAAATCATATTCCAGTAGCAGAACCAATAATGGAAATGTAAACTCAAACGAGAAAGAAATTCTTTTAGATTTTGATACAATTTCTTCACAGAAACTTTCATATTCTAGTAGAAGAACCAATAATCGACATGTAAAATCAAACAAGAATGAAATTATTTTAGATTCTGATACAATTTCTTCACAGAAACTTGTGAGAAAAGATATGGCTCTAGGTAGAAAGAAAATAAAGTTTATCTAGTGGAGATATGAAAACTCCAGTGGAGAGCATAAAAATTTGTGTACCTAGAAGACGTTGAAGAGATGCTAAAGATGAAGACAGAAAATGCACATAGGCCAAGCTAGAAATCCCTGAAGATGAAGAAAACAAATGTGCACAGGCTAAAAATAGAGGTGAACAAGACAAAAAACACACGCGGGCCGAAAACAGATGTGAATAAGAAAACTATATCAGTTTGCAGACGATAGATCTATAAAATAATAGTTCGTCTAAACTCTTTTAAAAGCCTGGTCGAAATTTGTTTGTTGGTTTTCCAATCTCCAACCCAAAATCTGTTTTCCATTTCCTTTAGTACGCCATCAATGTAAACGGAAGAAAGAGTTCGGCCGAACTAATTTTGAAAGTTCAGCCAAAGTCTTGAATAGTTCGACCGAAATTTGATGAATTTTCTTCCGAACTATTGAGGAAAAAAAATTTCCGCCCTCGATTCTCACAAAAGTGTTACCCATATCCACATTTTTACCCATGGGTGTATGGAGTATAAGCATATGTCTTTTGGTCATTCAATTTTATTTTAGAGTTCTTCACTGTTCAATTGTTCAAGTAATAAATAAGTAATAAAATTTAGTGGAGGAGCATTCTGAATGGTTCCGTTAGAGTAAGGGGACTGGCCAAGAATTTGACCATATTTCCTTGTATATGATATTTCAACAAATTTTAGCAGTTATATCACTGGTCTCTTGTGGTAACAAATTCTTATACATGACTTTAATGTATTATTGTTATTATTTAATAAAACTAAAAACTACTAAAATTAATTATCACTTTGATGATTGATGAAAGTAATTAAATAATTTAATAAAAAAAACAAATAGTTGGTCCTTCAAATGTTCAAGTACACTCACCGCCCAGTAAAGTAATTAGCTAGAAGGGGAAAATTTCTTTAAAAGTGATATTTGACCAAAGAAATATACAATAATCATCACCCGTTAATGCCATTTTCCCATGAACACAAGATCTCTAGAATAAAGAATTAATAATGATTATTAATATCAACTACATCCATGATAACATACCAAACAGAATCCCTTCTAAAATCATAAAAGAAGTAGTGCCTTTTGAATTGGACTAAGTTTAATTCATAGCATAAGATAAATAAATCCCCAATAAATTCAATAGGAATTCCCAGAAAAATATGACCCACAGAAATATTTACCTATTTCTCTAAGGGAATGACCAAGGGCAATAGCTCCTCCATTAATATTTACTTTTTCAGGGCCCACTTCCAGTTTCTGGCTACAATAGGTCAATTGCGAGGCAAATTCCTCACAAAGAATTTAAATATAATTAAATCAATCATATTTTGATCAAATAGAAGAATTATTCAAAAAATATAGTTGATTCACAAATAATTTTCATATTGATCTCATTTATCTCAAAAAGATCAATATCATCAATTGCTAGCCCAGCTTCCTTCACTACCATGGGGATCACAACAACAAGCCCAACACCCATAACATCTAGGTGAAATCCAACAATAGTAAAACTCTTGTGGAAAACTCAATGCAAAGAAATCAAATTAGGGAAACTGAAAAGGAAATGTTTTCGTTAGAAAATTAAAAGCAAAATAAATTAATAGATCAAACCTGAATAAACCCAAAATAGGCAAACCCTTATGCATGGTTCCTGCCCTCTTCATGAGCAGTACAACACCAAATCTGTCAGTGTTAGTCTTTACATCATGTCACGAGTGATCAATATGCTCTTATAATTTCTTGTTACGGTCCCATAGTAAAAAAAAAATATTCCACTAGGTCTTCAAGAAAAAAATTGGTCACTTGGCATTAGGTCTAGGACTATTTTCCACTCCTTCACAAATTTCTAAATTGTTGGTGCATGTCATCACTCAGCTAAGTGTATCATCATTGAGATATTATGATGATCATTCTCGTCAGCACCATCATAATTTCATTCAGTTTAATGTATCCATTTGGTCATTAGGGTTTGAAGGTCACCAAAACTGTCATTTCATGCATAAAGTTTGACAATTGTGGGAGTGGTAATAGGGTTTACGGTCAATAATTTTTTCTTCAAAATGTAATTTTATATTTCTAATGTAATATGTTCTAAATTTTCCTAAAGCTGCATAATCAAGCTTCAAAGTTACAAGTTTGTAGAATAAACTGAAAGACATGTACTAGATAATCCCACTATTATGAAAATAAATTACCATAAAAATATATAAAAGGGTAATACGGGTCATATTTTAACTCATTTGCACTCTTACATATCTCAAGAGCTCCTTGCTATGATCATACAGTTTCAAAAAGAGAAAAATTTGTGAAAAAATGAGGGTTTTGTTGGAGTTTTGGAGCAATGAAACCCTTATGCTACCCTTTTTCGATCCATCTACCCAAGCGTAACCCTTTTGTGACCCTTTAGTGACCCATATTCTAGGTGCAACCCTTTTGCATGACCCTTTTGTGAAATTTTGTAGAAAAATCCCTTTTCAGACGTCTTGTTTTCATATAACATTGTGAACCATGGGAGCTGAGTTTTGCGAAACTGGAGGAGGTTTTGGTTCCTAACAGGCCAAGGAAAAAAACCCTCTCTTATTTTTTACAAATTTATTACAGAAGGAAAGATCTGTTAACATCCTCACAACCTATTTTTCTGGCTGTCCAATTTCTTGGTTTAGTCATCTTTTTTGCAGAGAAAATTGTGGACAATCAGAGAAGCATATTAGGAAACTAGATGCGGTTTTTGTTCCTAACATGCCAAAAAAATAAAATCTCCCATTTTTGCAAAACATTTCATGGTTAAAGTGATATGACCCCATCTTTGAGACCTATTTTTCCAGAAAACCTAGAAATTTTATAGAAATTGTCACACAGAAGCGTCACGCAATGGGCATGCGACCCTTTTTCCCTCGGCATCCAAACGTACTTTTTTATATATGGATGGATAGATATTTATGAGTACATGCTATATATTCAGTTATTTTTCCATGAAAATATTATTTTTTTAATAAAAATTCAAAAAACCACCTTATTTGTATGCTTTTGCCACTGTTTTGGAGTAGGTTCGACACTTCTGAAGACATCTTAGGAGAATGCGTTTTTGGACGCCTTCCCATTGGTAATTTTAAAAACTTCAAGATGTTCTGGAAACTACAAAGATAATAATATTTTACCATTCCTTAATATTTAAATTTGTGCTTCAGGAAGGTACCTAAAAATTGACTCCAAGATGGCGCTACGCTTCTACAATTTTCCTATATTTTAATTAAATTTTCACTGTGTAATTTTCTCCAATTTCTAGTTTGAATTTTGTAAAATCCGAAAGGTGAAAATAGATTAATGTAAATGTAAATATTAAATATGGATTTAAATAGGTGTCTTATCCTCCATTTATTACACGAGGATATGTCTCTAGTGTATAGGAAAAGGAGGAATTTGTTGTGCAACCTCCCTAGGGTGTAGATGACTTCAGATAGATGCATGTATTTGACTTTATTATTGGAAAATTAGACCTCCAAGGTGGATTTTATCTCAATAGCTATATGAGGTATTTTTTAATCATTTTCAAGGGTTTGATTTTGTGGAATTTAGCCCGGAAGACTAGTGTATTTTGTGATTTTGGTAGGAACAAATAGACAGAGGTTGCAGCTATTGTGGTGGGATGAATTTGGTATGTGTTTTAACAATGTTTATTCTTCTGTTATCATGTGCTTGAATATGTTTTACCTTTAATATTCATTTTAATATATTGTGCGATTGATTTCTAATATTGATAAGTAGAATTCATTGATTCAATGCTCTTTTTGGATAAGCTCTCACATTTATGTTCATTTTCGTCTGATATAAACGAATTTATGATATTCATGATTGTTTTGAAACCCTGTCAATTGAAAATATTCAACTATAGAACTTGAAAGTTCTAATGTGTGTGCCTACCTTGCCCCATTACATCTCTGCAAATCTAATTTTCAGATCCCTCACATAGTTTTTCCTAGAGCTAATTAACCATCCAGCACAAACCTTCAAAATAAGAAAAACCCTAGAGCCTATTATATCTAGCCTAAAATATCCTTGATCCAATAAATTTGGTTGTGATTTCATTGAGAGAGTCCTCTCAGCCTAGTAGGGCCAGCTACAAGGTCAAGTGGTCTGTGGTTACCTTTGTTGGTCTCCTTCTCAGCCTTAAGAGATCCGGTGAAGTGCTAACAAGATCCATCACTTATATTATTTATAATTGTTTCCTCCATGGTCATCTATTACTAAAATTTATATGCTTTGCTATTCTAACATGTTGAAGAACATAGGAAAAGAGACAGCCTATAATCAATCCAAAACATCAACCTACAACATTGGGATTCATGGGGAATCTAGCTATTTGACACACAGATTATTAGAACTTATAACTGCATTAAAATAAACATACCATCCCAAAAATGTGAGATACACGGGCATAGTCAAGGCCTAGATCCCAATTCCAGCATTGAGATTATGGAGAGACGAATAGTAACAATTCCCATTTCTAGATTTTGTGATCGGTAACCAAGAATTCTAAGGATTTAGCATTGTGATATGACCCATATCTTCCAGAGAAGCCTTCACACTTTTCAGAATCCTCCTCATTAGAGTTCTGATTGGGCTGGGTGATGGGGTCCATGGAGTCCTAGGAGTCCTAAGAGTCTTTTGTGTTTTTAGTAAAGGATACCTTGACATAGAAGGAGATGCCACTGTTGAAGTAGGCTGAGTTCTGGCAGGTGAAACTACTAAAAGCATAAATATGAGTGGACATTAGGATTAAATTATCTTCGAAATAAATTAAGAAAAAAAAAAATAAGTACAAAGAAATAAGTACATATGGACTATTGACAAGTTAAAATAACTCAAGTAATAGAGAAGAGATAACTATTTAGAGGCCATTGGGAGTTACTAGAAGAACTACCCAAAGAATAATCATTCTAATGATAGCATATTCAGAGATATTCTTGTTGCAAAACATAGAAATCACATCTTACCATTGCATACTTGCAATCCATCTTAAATTCCACGATAAAAAAAAAAATTCTAGGAATAACTGAATTGAACATGAAATTCTAGAGGTTCATGAAGCTACACACTAACACTTATCAAGATTTAAAAATCACACGTGTAATGCATGAAAAATATGTAATTATATGTGCATATGTTGAATCTTTATTTATTATTATTATTTTCTTAAATGAACTAAAATTAATATGTCCAAACCCCGTCACATTCCCGAGCTATGGCCTATGGTTTCATGTTGATGTGATTCTCTTGATATGTGTGCTTGGGATTTTATATATTTCATGGGTGAGGACCAGGAAACAGAAGGCTATGCACAATATTTGGCATTCACCCAGATCTAAATAGCCAAATGTTCCAGCTACAAAACTTGACACATGTGCTTGATCTAGATTTATCAATGTTGCTAGACCAAAATAAAAAATTCGAGCCTCCATATCTTCGTCTAGCAAAATATTACCAGAATTAATGTCCCTATCAATAATGTGTGGAATGAAATCATGATTAAGATATGCTATCCCACGAGTAGAACCAAGTGTTATTTTGTCTTGTGTACCCCAGTCTAAAGGTACTTTGTTTTGAGATCTTAATGCATTTCAAATTGTATAATTTGAAATATTCAAATGTTTTCATATAGCATGACACAAGATGTTACTATATTTTCATAATGTAACATCCCGTTTCGGGGATATCTCTAAAACATGGAAAACTCCAACCAGAGATGGATTGGGAGGGCATTTGCCGGATATTTCGCCTCTAAAAAGAGGGCGAGATCCGGAGGCTACCTGGCTCTTTCTAGACACTGTCTAAGAGTAAAAGATAAACGCACCAAGTGGTATAAAAATATAATGCTCAAAAACAATAATTGACATATGATATCATAGAAAGAGAATACAACAATGACGGCATCTACGAAAACTACGAAAACTCATCCAGAAAACATAGAAAAGAAATGTTGAGCCATTTTATTAATCTGAGAAATGTAATGGAGTACAATAGACTAATCTTGTGCAAGGAAAGTGAGAAAACACTCTCATATAATACCAGAAATGGCTCACTACAAGAAAAAAGCACATTGGTGAGGGTCATGCTTGTGACAGACCTTTAAGGTCCGTCACCAATGTCACATATGGTGACGATCATTAAAAACCCATCACTGTAAGTGTATATAGTGATGGTCCTTTATGGTCCGTCACCAAAGACATTTTCAATGACACTTTTGGTGAGGGTCGTTAAGGGCCCATCACTAATTCTCTCTTTGGTGACACTTCTAGTGACGAACTTTTAATGACCCTCACCAATGCTCTTTTTATTACTTTTGGTGACGGTCAAAAAATGTTCATCATCATTGATCACTAAAAACCGTCATTGTAAGTGTATAAAGTGATGGTCCTTTATGGTCCGTCACTAAAGAAATTTCACTTTTGGTGAGGATCGTTAAAGGCCCATCACTAATTCTCTCTTTGGTGACACTTCTAGTGACGAACTTTTAATGACCCTCACCAATGCTCTTTTTGTTACTTTTGGTGACGATCAAAAAATGCCTGTCATCATTGATCATTCCAATGAGTTTTTGATGACGCTATGTGCCTGTTAATATGTTTTTTGTCAAAAGATAGCGATTTAATAACATTATTATGGAGCATTTTTTATAATATGTCCAAGGCCATAGTGGTTAGGGTCAGTCAATTTTTTAAGAAGTAATAAACGTGTATCAATTCCCTCAAGTAATGACTAGTCGAATAGAGATTTCCTATGATTCAACACATGATTCATATCTATTATTTTTATTATCTAGCAAATTCCATTTAGATAAAGTTCCACTATTGTGTGTAGGAAATATATTATTTAATACATAATCGAGCTCTAACAATTCTATTAATGAGAAAGACCTAACAATCCTCAACAATCTGGGCACACCTTAAATTAATGCTTTGGCACACACTAACATTTCTTAGCACTCCACATGTCTTGGAACATCTTTGTACCTAGAACATCTTATGATGACACTGACGCCCAAGCACATGGTGGCATGTGCTAGCACAACATGGAACTCTCCTATCATGTGTTGGCATGCTGCATATAGTCCCTAGCATGCCCTGGAACACCTTCGTTGAATGCATTGACATACATTAGCACTTGGCACACAATGCCACTTGGCATGTATTGGGACCTATTATTAGTGTGCCTAGCATGCCCCTTTTCAAAAATATAAAGTCCTGACTTATTAACCCTCTTATTGGTTCTTCCTTTTGTTGCCTTGACACATATTGATATACCTTGGCACCCTGCGCCACATCCTTAGCACCTAGCATGTATTGGCATATCTTGGCACTATTAATTGGCACATGATATAATTAGCACACCCTGGAACTCCCAAGCACACTTTGGGAATTCTTAACATGCCTTGATATTCCCTAGCATGCCTTACCAATGCTTAGCATACCTTGTCACTCCCTCCTTGGCATGACAACTAACATTGACCATTAACACTAGTCTCTGGCAATACACGTTCCTCATATTCATTAACTTCCATGAATTTTTACCTAGTTCTCCCTTAATTTTTTTTCTTAGTATTCCTTAACACTCATCAACATGTATTATCACTCTCTAGCACACCTTAGCACTCTTCAATATTCCCTTCCACTTCATAACATGCATAACACTAGTCCCTGACACATATTGGCGCTTGGCACATGTTAGCGCTTGGAAAGTCTTAGCATGTATGGAATACGTTGAGATGCCTTGGTATGATTTAAAATGGTTTAATATTAAATTTATTTGTGATGATCAATTGTTGGAAAGAAGATGAGAAGCAACAAAATAATACTTGGCACTTAGAATGCACTAAGACTTTGCACTTGGAACCTATTTCCGCCTAGTGTTAGTGTGCCTAGCATGCCCCTGTTGGAAAAGGTAATTGATGACTTATTAACCCTCTTATGTGTTCATTTACTTGTAGTTTAAATTTTTTATCCCTTTTTTTGTCTTGAAAGTCCCTGACACGCATTGACACACCCTTGCACATCTTGGCATGCCTTATCACTTGGCACATCTTAGCATGTTTGACATGTATTCCCACTATTTGGCACATCAAGGGGGTGAAGAGAGATGTAGTCCTAAAGTAGGTCGAGTACGAGGGCCGAGTAAGGGTTGCTAAAGGGAGGTCATAATCATCCTCCAAGAGCAAGATCATCATGTGAGGGTTCAAAAGAATGTTGCATACCTTAATGGTTAGTTTGCACTAGGAAGTAGGATGGAATATTGTTGGTTCTCTTCTCGCAGATCAAGCTTAAGAGAGGTTTCTCATGAGAATCTGGGCATGTGATTTCAATGGTGTCTTTGTGTGAAGGCCGCATCAAATTCTAAAATGTTGAAATTTTCAACAAGAAATAGCGAGATTGGAAAACATAAAGGAAAAAAAAATGCACCCACACTGGTGAGGGAATGTGGGGCATCTAATTTATTTTTCCCTTAAATAAATTTGACAATAAATTGTAATTTCATCTCATAAAAACTTGTGTTAGTTAATTAAGTCATGATGACCGAGTTAGCTCAAGAAATTCGAGTTGAGGGTCTAAGATGGGGCATCTAGAGGATTCTAATATTTTTGGGGTCCAGTTGAAGTTGATGCATTAGTGGGGTGCAAGTGTAATTAACTCAATTAAATGAGTTAAAATCAGGTTAACTAGCTCTAACTGAGTGATGAGCTAGTGAGAGGTACAGTGAATTAAATTAGATTTATTCACAAGTAGTGATCAATCAGATAACTGATGATGCGCTATTAATAGCTACATGCATGTCAGTTCTGATGAAGACCCGATTGAGACAGAGGTTAAAGGGAAGATAACTATCAGTTGTATTATTAGCAAATTGCCCGGGTGCAGTTATAAAGCCATAGGAAGCCCATGATGGATTGCACAATCAAGGAAGACTGATTTTCCTAATTAATAAGGAGTTAATTCCCTACGAATTGCATGATTAAGGCAGCCTAAAGTAAAGATTATAATTGGCTAAGTACTAGACCGAGTTTGCCTAGATCAACGAGAGACAATTAACAGAGTGCTGGAGAATCTCATGATCGATTAAGCATTGTATTGTTTCATGATTCCTTGACTTAATACACAATAGAGATAGAGGGGTTTTGATTAGTTTCTTTCCCCAAATACATCATGTTGTTGTGCGATTGATAATTTATTTCTCTTACTTATATATGATTCTGCGATCATGTTTTGTTTCCGTAAATTTTAGGAAGGATTCAATATCTTGTTTTAGTAGATTACAAGATTAGATTGAATCTCGTTGGTTAGATTTTCTACATGGTATCAGAGCAGGAATTTTTTGGGCGGCAAGTTTGTGGAGAATCTTTGAATATTTTGGTGTAAAATTTTCGAAAACAAATAGAATATTTGGATTCCTTGCGAAAATCTACCCAAATGGAAAAATAATCGGTCAAATCGGATCTTGGATGAGGGAGATATCATCGATTTAAAATCAACTCTTTTTTAGAATTTTTTTTGTAACTTCAGGACAATTACACTGTGTGCGAGTCAAGAACCTATATGCACTTGAGGTACCGGATGCATGCAAAGCTTTGAGGAGAAAGGCAGAAGTTAGAGACTTGGTGGTTTAGAGGGAGCATAAATTACCTCTCAACATGCATCCTCATGAGAAGCAGTCTCAGAAGGTTGTGGAGTAGCTGCCACAATTGGAGAAGCATAGAGGAGACCGAGTGGAAGCGTCCACTCAAGCAAAGACCTACATGAGGGGGAAATTTCAAGCCAGATGGGAAGAGGTAGCAACCATACCTTGAGGTGTAATGTGGGGTTATGTGTAGACATAATCCCAAGATAAGAAATTTGGGCAAGGTCCATTGAGATGGCGTGTCTCATGGATCGATCCTGGCTACGAGGAGCCCACAGTACAACAGTAGTAGGAAGGATCAGTTAGATTGACGTAGTCAGATGTCAGCAAGATAGAAATCATAGTGACAGATGTCAAATACTGGAGCACAAATAGAGTTAGCAATAGTTCAAAGGGCACGGATGAAAATGTCAGCAGTAGTGCAGAGAATCTAGTACGAGACAACTGCAGTAGCTAGCAGTAGTCAGAAGACTCTGATGACAGATGCATTATACTGATTCAGGTTTTTAGAGGCTATTCAGTTTCAGGAGTTGCAGGTGCAAACAAAACTAGAGAAGTGTAGCATGCAGAAAATTCCAAAGGTACTAGATGGGGATAGATTGAATTGCTTTCTTGTTGAGAGGGAGTGTTGAAATTTGCAACAAGAAACAGTCAAATTGGCGACTAGAAAGGAAAAAAAAAATGCACCCACACTGGTGAGGAATTTGTATGTACCAGGAGTGAGGAATGTGAGGTGTCTAATTTATTTTTCCCTTAAATAAATTGGACAATAAATTGTAATTTCGTCTCATAACAACTTGTGTCAATTAACTAAGTCATGGTGATTGAGTTAGCTCAAGAAATTCGATTTAAGGTGATCGAGGTGGATATTGGTGGCCACCCGCCTATTCCACTTAGGCCCTTGCCATTGTCTCTTTCATTTTTTTAGTTTCCTTAATTATAGCATAATTTACTATTTTTGTCAGTTTTTCGGGTCCTGAACATTCGAAGCCATTTTGAGGCCCCAAACAATCTTTTTTGGGCATGAAAGGTTTGGTGATTTCATATAAATAATATTATTAGTTGTAGTCCTCAGAGAGATCTTTCTAACGAGGTATCATGTGCGTCAAAGAAAGATCATATGACCAAGTTACGACCCCGAGAAGTTGGCTGCACAACTAACCCCAACGGGGCCCATAAAATCTTGGTGTTACATCTCCTCACGATAGGGTTTTGGTTGTTTAGGGTTTTATCTTATTTTAAATAATAAAAATACCCTTGATCCTTATTGTAACACAGTTCAGGGGAACATAAATATCAGCTGTATTTATAGAAAATTTCCCATGTGCAATTATAAAGTCATTGGGATGATGGTTTGTGCAATCAAGGAAGGTTGATTTCCCTAATTAATATGGAGATAATTCCATAGGAATTGTGTGTGTAAGGCAGGCTCAAGGAAGGCTGAGAATTGGCTAAGTACTAGACTGATTTTTCCTAGATCAGCAGGAGACAATTGGCAGAGTGCTGGAGAATATTAAGAGAGATTAAGCATTGTGTTGTTTCATGATTCCTTGAATTAATAAAAAATAGAGATAGATGGTTTTGAGCAGTAGCTTCTCCAGGTACATCTTGTGTTGTGCGATTGATAACTTGTTTCTCTTACTTATATGTGATTGTGCGATTGTGTTTTGTTTCCACAAATTGTAGGAAGGATTCAGTATCTTGTTTTAGTACATGATTACAAGATCAGATTGAATCCCATTGGTTAGATTTTCTACATGAAATAGAAGAGAGGGTTGATACCATCTTTCCTTGTGTTGGTTAGTAGGCCGCAAGGTCTGTGATAAAGACCAACATAAATGGAGGAGGGCTTTCACTGTAATTTAGAGCCATAACAGAAGTCAACGCAGGCGTAATATTGACTGAGTTAACCCTAGTTTAAGGGTCGACATTGAGATCTGAAGTTCATGTCAAGATTCATTCAAAGAAATGCCCAGAATCTATGGATCCATATGAGCTAGGTCGAGTCTCTTATGGAGGCAAGAGTCATGTTTTTTCTATGTGTGGATAGCGTTTTTTCTAAAACAATTAGAAGTACATAAGTATAATGCCCTAGTTAGGATAGTTTCCTAGCATCTTTAGTTAGTAAGGTATGACCTTAATACTATGACAAATTTGCATAGAAGAAGATGGGTTGTGACCCTTAGAGCGAGGTTTATTTATGCAATAAACACCGCATATCTGGAAGATGGTTTTCAGATTCAGTATGTGTGGAGAAAACAGATCCAAAGGAGTGTGGAACCTGAGCAGAAAATTAAGCATGTAGAAGAAATGTGCCATATGAAGAATGGATTGACATGGAGAGGAGTTGATTTTGCTGGACTTTCCATAGAGTTTTAGACAAAGATTTGAATAAAACTATAAAAAATTAGTAAATGGACTGTTAGTGGCTAATTTGTTACCCTAGTTCAGTCATCTATAGATTGTTATAAGTATGATAAGAGGAGTAGTTTATATTTGTTCATATATTGGACACCAAAGATCAAATTGTTGATACGCAAGAAAAATGATCTTGAGAGGACTCAAACCATTGTTAGGTGGCAGATTTGAAGAGCCCTAGGTGAAGAAAATATTGTGGGCCCTAGATCTGTAAAAATAATTGACTGTGGTTGGGCAGATTGAGGGTAGACCAAGTACAGTTGGAGGGTTTTTAGGTTACTATCAAAGAATAGCCCCGACTCTTTTTCTAGTGAAGGATAACAAAATTGGTAGAAGGGTAGGTGTATAGAGCCTAAGGATGTGCAGACTTTTAAGAAATAAACTAACATTCAAGTGGGCCAACCAACTAGACCTAGTTCACTATATTGTAGAGGATTGATTCGGTGAGAAGAAGGGTAGCCTTCATAGCCCTGTACTTCTCATCTTGGAGCTGTAGTATGGAAAAAGTGGGCATACCAAAGATTTGTTCGCAAATGGAATTGTGAACAACTTGTTATCACTCAAACTAGTAGTGGATCTAAAAGGTGTTCCTAAGAGGGCAATTGCTAGGACAAGGGAAACAATAGAGGCTTAGCCCATTGTCAGCATAGCTAAGGCTCCTTGCTCTTCATGGACTTTCAAGGATGGGTGGACTCTCGATAGTTTAGGAAGTCACTTGTAGAGTATAGGTCAATGAATAGGTGGGAAGTGACCCTCGAAACCTTTTCCCTAAGATAAAATAAAGAGTGGGACTTGCTTTCCTTTTAAGCAAGAGAATTATCTTCTAGGGAGAGACGAGGGGGATTGAAGGGTTGAGGGATAAGAATAAGACTTATGAAGGAAGTTCTCAATCCATAAAATCCTTTGGGAACTTGGATTCCCAAATGGTCCTTGATGAAAGGCCTTTGACACCAAATGGGACCCCACGGGGCCAAGTGGACCCAACCCAGGTTCGGGGATGGAATTTAGCAACCAATGGTGTTCCTATCCTAGATAAGGTGATGGGAAAGGATCAAACAAGTGTCTTTACTTCGATAGGTCAAATTGACCCTACTAGGTTCTATCCTTGGGAACACCTAGGCAAAACTTGATCCTAGAGCTAGGGCTTGAGGTATCGGAGATTCCACTGTCTAAAGTGGCCCATGTTCCGAGGAGAGTGAGGGCACCCAGCAACACAACTGCCTCTAGGAGATAGAATTTTTTCTCTAGCTAGATTCTTGGGAAATTGTTGCCCTAGGAAACCTAATGGGGCTAGACCTAGGGAATGTGAAAATTTCTTAATCTAAGAAACCCTATTGCAGTATCTTGATTTACTTCTCCTACTTGAGTTAAGTTACAAGTTAATTTCTAAAATATTTAATAAATTAGCGAAGTAAATAGTAAATACAACTAGAAACCTACACATATAGATCAAATACTGAATAACATGCTCATAGACAAAGTGACACACGGATTTTCTGGACAACTATCCCTGGAAAAAACCCAATGTGGAAAAATAGGTGCAGCTAGCTCTGGAGGGTTTTCAGTATTATGCAGAATCTAAGTACAACAATCTTGGGCACCAAAACTACTTCACCCAAAAGAGAAATAAAAATGGCAATAATATGCTGCTTTGAATCCCTCTATGTTAGCCTAACTAGTCTGCGTCGGCCTCTGCGCTGCTCAGTAAGGGCCTGCGTCACACCTGAAGGGCTTACACTACCCCTGCGCTGCCCTAATTGGGCCTGCGTGGCTCCTGCTGCCTCTGCGCTACCCTTGCTGAGCTCTAGCTGGACTGCGTGGCTCTTGCTACCCCTGTTGCTCTGGCTGGCTGGAATGCTTAAACAGAAAAATCATAGGTAAGAAAGAAGGATTTGGCTAAAGGCAACGCATAACAGTAAAAAGAATTGAAGAAATGAAATGAAAATAGATCAATGTCCACAAATAAATGAAATAACTCAATGGGACTAGAGAGTAAAATCTTTGACAACATCAATAAGTGCTTATAGGATCAGCTAAGAGAACATAGGAGACTAATTCATGAGGTTAAAATTTTGTATAATTGTTGGCACAAGAAAATTGTAGAATTGTTAGAGTAAATCTCTGCAGCTACCATTAGTTGGTGACCATCGATAACCATTTCATTTCATCAAATACCCTAATGAATGGGCCTTACAAGCTATTTGTGTAGACAAACCCCACAGAAGTTGTGTGATGGAAAAATATTCACACTATATTGAAGAAAACACCTACCAAATAAGGATGACATTTCAAATGGGGCAAGAAACAATAGAGAGATAGAAATTGAAAAAGTTAAAATGCTAGGGAAACATGAAAGAAACTAGGTAGCATGGTAGAAAGCACAACAAAGAAAATTATAAAAATGGAAAACCCTACAAATTAGCACCCATCCAAACATCACCACAATTTTTTCTTCAACTCTAAATCTCCAAATTCATCAAATTATATCCTGTATTCAAACCTGATTCTCTCTGTTAGCCATTCTGAAGATAAGGCTGAGAACTTACTACAAAACCATTGCCTACATGTTGTCATGATCTTATTCTATGACCAGAAAACCTACTTTCGTGAAGACACTGAAAGGTAAACACTCTCAGCCAAGATTTTCCATACAGCCCAGGTTGAGCAACGACATATACATCACCAGTTTTTTCTCTTCAGATTTGTAACTTAGAAGAGCTTTGTCTGACCACCTTCGGGTTGCTCCCAGAGTCACCCAGGCAAGCCCTCTCAACATCATCCTCTTCCATCTTTGTGTCATTATCTCCCTCTCTTACCCTTCTCTACCTTTCTCACTCCTCTCCCTCTCTCTCTCTCCATTCCTTCTCTCCCCTCTCCTTTAGTTTATCTCCATCTCTCCCTTGAGACTCCCCTTGTCTCGCCACCTCTATCAATATATGTCTTTATTATTCCTTCTCATATATATCTATAGTTAATATATATCATGACATATTGGGACCTACGATTGGGTTAATTATGCCTTGTTGGCAAGGTTAAAATGGTTAATCTTCGATAGACAAAATGTAGATCAAATATTTCATCAAAAGGAGGGAACCATACCCTATCTTCCAAGGTATGCCTATTAGTCGCTTGGCCTCTTCTTGCTCTCACATGAGTGTAGTCTTGCTTGAATGGTACAGAAGAAGGTTTCGCATTATCAACTATTTGTTTGGGACAACTTTTAGTTGTTTCAACACTGCTACATTCTTCAAGCTTATCTGTTAAACCATCTTAATCTTTTGTACTCTCTTCAACTTTGTAGTGCTTTCCATTCCTCTCAGTCACATATGTTTCCTTGATCTGTTAAGGGACAAGGTCGACAACATTAGGATTTTTTTGCAATAAACAAGGGTATTTCTAGGACACATTCAGGTGGAGCAAGAGTATAAGAGCCAAATTTCTCATGAATGTGGGATACTCGAACTTAAGATTTTCTAGAGTAGTCATGAGGTGCAATCTGGTTATTAAGACTTCATCAGATGACCATTCTCCGGACTTAAATTGTGTGACAACACTGTGGCTGAGTTTGAAACTAAATATTGAACATACATTTGGTTTGATTGCAATAGAAATTTTCATCAATAAATGTAAAGCAATGGCTAACAAATATTATAAATTAATAAATAAATAATACATGGCAACAAGCAAAAATACTTACAAAATTGTTACATTGAGATGCAAAGAATAAGCAACTATTGTGCACAAGCAGAGACCAATGAAACTATCATCTTAACCCCTAACCCCTTAAACACTAATTCCCAACCCCTAACCCATTTAACCCCCTAAACCTCTAAACCTCTGACCTAGTTAACCCCTAAACCATAAACCTCTAAACCCTTAACCCCTAAACCCTTAACTCCTAACCCATTTAAACCCCTAAACCCCTAGTAAACCCCTAACCCATTTAACCCCCTAAAACCTTAACCCCTAACCCCTTAAACCATAAAACTTTAAACCCTTATCCCTAACCCCTAAAACCCTAATTCAGTTAAAGAAGTTCCCATAATATATGGGTCCATATGAGCTAGGTTGTGTCTCTTATGGAGGTAAAAGTTGTTATTTTTTCTATGGGTGGATAGGGTTTGTTCTAAGACAATTCAAATAGAAGTATAATGTCATATTTAAGGAGCTTTCCTAACATGTTCAATCCATAAGGTATGCCCTTAAGACCGTGAAAAATATGTGTAGAAGAAGAGGGGTTGGGACCCTTGGAGAGAGGTTTATCTCTGCAATATATACAACAAATTTGGAAGATGGTTTGTAGAAGTATGTGCGAAGATAGAAAATACAAAGGAAGGTGGAACCTGAGTAGAAGATTGGGTAGAATAATTGTGGCATATTATGAGGAATGGATGGACATGAAGAGGAGTTGATTTTGGTGGATTGTCTAGAGAGTTTTGGACAGATATCTGAAGCAACCTATAAACAATTAGTCAATCAACTTTTAGTGGATGTTTTGTGACCCTAGTTCAAGAATATACAAAGTGTTAGAAGGATGATAAGAGGAGTAGTTCAGATTTTTTCATAGATTGGACAACAAAGAAATTGGTACACAAAAATAGTGATTTTGAGAGGACTCAAATCACTATTAGGTGGAAATTTTGAAGATCCCTATATTAGGGAAGTGTTGTGGGCACTAGATCAGTAAAATAACTGACCATGGTTGGGAAAATTAATGGTAGTCGAAGTACAGTTGGAGGGTTGTTAGGTGACTATCAAAGAAGAGCCCAATGTCTTGTGCTTGTGAAGGAAAACAAGACTGGTAGAAGGGTAGGTGTATTGGGCCTAATGACGTGTAAAATTTGAAGGACTGAGGAGTTGGAAATGAATATATCACTCATAAAGACAAGGCCTGTCTAGACCTAATGCACAAGGAGTGAACCCTCAATATAAATATTTTGTTTGTTAAACAAACTCAATTGTGTCAATGTAGAATACTATACATAAGAGAAAATAAAATGATAATATCCACATCAGTGCTTGAAATAACCTCAAATTAGCCATGGGTAGTGAGCCGAAGGGTGAATGTGGGGCACTGTTAAAGTTACATCATGTTTAAATTCCTTTTACATTGTGAGGTTGTTCTCCAATAGGGTTGAAGCATCATCACAGGGAAGCATGGCACAGTTTTGTTGGGGAGCGATTAAAGTTGTAACACAATTCAAGTGATTTACACCTCAAATTTAAATGACATCATTATATGTTTGTGTCAGGTTGTTAGAGAGGTTATTTATAGACAATACATTCAATGTACTTGGACTTCATCTTTTTAGGGCCTTGACTATAACATGGATTTGTATCAAGAACACTTCATGCAAATGAAAGGGGGCCTTTTTGTTTAACCACATACACTCAAGAGTATCAGATGTTGTCCTTCATATCTCCCTTGGTGCGTTCAAAGTGGGTTTACATTAGTGTTGAGTTGAAACAAATCATAATTACCCTCCTCTTCTTAATAACATCTACTAGCATTTCCATTTGTAGATGCCCCCATTTATTATGAGATTCAAGGGATGTTCTATTGTCTTTATCAACATTTGGACGAGTCGTTATCTACATTCTTCAAATACATGTCTAGAATTTTTTATGAGGGAGGTACTTGGATTTAGATCTTTATATAAGGCCTTATGTGCCCTTCCCCTTTAGAACTCTTCCAAGGGGGTCACCTCCTTCTATATTTCCCTGCCTACTTAGGGCCAAATTGACAAACCAAGATTTAAAATTCTTCAACTACCAAATTAGTGAGGCAATGTACCTCTTCTTGACCTAGACCTCAACGAGATACCAAATTAGTGAGGAATTGTACCTCTTCCTGACCTAGACCTCAACGAGACATCTTTCTTCAAATATACTTTAAGGATTTCCCACCATACATCACAATTTTGATGTCATAGGATATGTTACCCCATTTTCTATATGGGCTTTTACAGGATATTTTAAAATTTGATTGTCATCTCAACCCTACGATTCCTGTCACATTGATAATTTTTCATCTAAGGTATATGGATCTATATGTAATTCACGAATGTATCATTGGTTTGATGACACCTTGCCTTAGCCATCTAGGACATTATGTGTAGGAAGAAGTTCCTTTAGCTACCACATTTAGTTGGATATGTATGATCCATGTGTATATGATATTAGGTCCAATGTGTACTATTTTTATTGTGTTCACTTAAACACTATGTTCTAACTATTGATTGATTGACTATAAGTTTTAATTTGAGTTATTCCATGGTGTTTCATAATTTTGCTCGGAGAAGTGTGTCTTCTTGATGGTTTGGATATATTCTTGGTGATTTGAGTAGGTGCTATACATTGATCTTATTGTACCCCTTAATTACTTTAATCAAAATTTATCCCATGTCTTTCTTAACAACACATGTGAAGGCCTTTTAATTGGGTATTTTTAAGCTCCAAATGAACTTCCTCAAAAATAAGAAACTAACTATACCTATTTAAATTTATTGATAACATTATTCATATATTTAAAGATAATTTTCACTCCCTTAAAGGTTGATAGATATTTCCGAGCTCATGTTCATTTTCCATATTTATATGAACATTCTTACTTATATTAGAAAGATATAATATAATTTTGATTAATTAGAATTCTTACTTATATTAGAAAAGTATAATATAATTTTGATTAATACTCTAATTAATTTAACATTATTTTTACTCACATAAAAATAAAACTTGATGAAAACCTAACCGACCATAGCATTTTATTTTTCTACCTATTAAAATCTAATTTGGTGGCTACTATAAAATTTAAATCGACCTATTAAAATTTATTTTCCCGCAAATATTCTCCTTGCCAGGTCTGGGACAGAGTTCGGTGCTCCTTCTCTGCTCATAATTTTTATGATTTCGCCACAAATTCCATACCCTTCTTTGACATTCAATTCTTCTATCCACTCTACTATATTTTTAACCCGAACCTATTATATCAGATTTGGGTTCACTCTTTTTCAAATTTTATTTGAAATCTTCTTCTCCTGATTTGGGGCTTTCGCTGCAATTCGGAGCAGAAAACATGTTCAAGAACTCCGAATTTGAATATAGTAAACTATATTAATTTGTCATTGTACTTCAGCCTTTACCTGCTCGCCTTCATCCAAGAGGCTCGATTGATATTTCCACTATGGTGAAAATCCCGCCAGTCAAGTAGCAAAATAGACTAGTCTTCGTGGGATGAATGGTTGGGATCGTTGGCTTCACCAACGAATGAGGTAAGGATTGATGGATTGAGGAATGAATAGATAAAGAGGATGTTCTAATGTGGTCTGATTAGTAATTATTAGTAATTAGTCGAGCTTCATCTATTTTATTTGTGTTTTCGGTGGTTATAGCTTCTCCATATGCACGTTCATACTCTTCATGCCTTCGGATTTTTGCCCATAGAGTATTAATCTTAATGCACAACCAATCCAACCATCCAACTTCGGTGTTAGCTTCCCGACTGGCAATGGGAGGAGGCCCTCATCCTTTGATAGTGGGTTTATAGTTTTTTGGAGCACTGTTTATCTTTCCTCTTCTTGTGATCATATTCCTGGTCCCTTTTTACAATCATAAACTGAAGAGAGGAAATCCATATCAACATATTTCATTTCATTTTCCCTAATAATTTCTGAGCCTGTTTCATCTTCCACACTACTTTTGGTTCTCTATCATATTATCCCTTTATCCACCAGCCCCTTTGAGAGGAATTCCATATCAAAATCTTTAATTTAATTTTCCCTATTAAGTTCTGAGCCTGTTTCATCTTCCACACTACTTTTGGTTCTCTGTCATCTTCTCCCTTTATCCACCAGCCCCTTTGAGTTATGATTTTCTCTCCCTTGTTCTCAGCATTACTTCTATTCTTATGTTCCCACTTTTCCCAGTATTTGTTTGATTGGTTTAAATTTCCGCAAGCTCCCAAAATCTTTTTTTCCCTGCCGAATAGTTTTCTGATTCATTTGGATTTCCCTTCAGATTCCCATGCTTATGGCATGTCTGGCACCAAAAGGGTATCTGCTAATTATTTATGCTTATATCCACTATCATTTCATTGCTTCAGAATTCCTGTGGAAGTGAGAACAATTGAATCTGCACTTCTTCCTGTGTTGTCGATAACCCGAATTCTCACTCTGTTGGCTTTATAGAAGATTGTACCATATAAAATAGTATTACTCTCTCTCCATTTTTATTTTGATATGGTTTACGTTGACTCCAGCCCATCAATTTGATATTAGTATGTTGAAACTTATTCTTCTGCTACTGAACCATTTCATATAACATTTCATGAGAAAATATTATAAAGCGGTTTTGTTTTCACCTTGTTTTCTCATCACTTGTCCATTTATTTCATGATTGTTGGTCAAGGATACATAAATTATACCAAGGATTTTTCAATTCAAGCCTGATTTTTCTCCACATCTCTGTGCTTTTATATGAACATATTTTTCATACCATCTGATATCTCTGTATCTACAATTCTAATAACTTTCATTTAATGATAATTATGCATGGTTTTACCGCATTAATTTGACAATAATGTCGTTGAATAATAATAATAATAATATTGCATATACTATAAAATTATTGATTTTGTTTTTGATTTGCCTGTTCAATATTCAGCATGCACAGACTTCTCAAGCAGCACCTTCTCAGCAATCTGGCAGTGGGACAACAACATCTATGACACCAAGCCAAGGATTTTTGTGCAGTTCTTGTGTTTCAACTGTCCCCGGAATATTTGTCAAACACTTCATGCCCCTTCTAAATATAGCCAATGTGATGTATTGGTTACACGAGAATAGTTTCCAATGCATATGAGAATGATAGCTTAAGGACATGGGTTTATTAATCAAATCTATTAATTGATGGTCGATAAGATTTGAAGGGGTTGTATCCTGTTATGGCTTGGCAGAATGCTTTTTTTCTTCATTGGTATGTTTCAATAAATGTGTTTGTGTGTAACAGGTGTAATAACTATGAATGGTTTTGGACATTCTCTCAATATTGAAACATTAGTTGCTGCAGCTGAAAGATGGGATACTCCAATTGAGGTGTGTCATGTACCCAAACCATTAAGAAGGGGTTCACGTGGAAATGACAGATCCTAACCTTTGGTGCTTGCATTCTCGAAATGACAATTCAATAGCTGAAGAAAATAAGTTGTGATCATTTAATATGTTTTCATTTTTGGTTTTTTCCTTTGTGAGATTTATGATACTGTAGATGTGATCGGTACTGACAGTGAACTATTTTCTATCCATGTGGAAATGTAGGCACCTGCCTCAAATGTTCAGGATAAGACAGATTTCTTGATCAATAAAATTTCAACCTCCAACCTGGAGGCTAAATCCAAAGAGTTTTTAGAGGTTTTGAAAGAGCCACACTATGCATGGTTTTCTTAGTATATGGTGATGAAAAGGTCAATATGATGTTATGTATCTGACTGTTCTTGGTCATATATTTTTAGTTTGGAACTGTGCTTGATAAAAGAGATGAAAGAGCCTTGGCACTTCTTGGCCATTTATATTTCCTTTTGAAACTCTGCTTGAAAAAGGAGATGAAAGAGCCTTGGCGCTTCTTTGGAGTTATGATTCCCTTTGAAACTGTGATTAATTGCTGGTGTCTTTTCTATTTTACTAATTTGTCCACATTTAATCTGCAGGCCTAGCATTGAACCCAATTTCCATGATTTGTACTTCAAATTCTTAGACAAGATTAATTCAAACGCATTGCACAAGGAAGTCATCAAAGCTACCTATGAGAACTGTAAGGTTGTAGTTTTATCTTGTTTGTGTCATTGATTGTTTGGTGTTTCGAAAAATTGGTTAACTTTTCAGAATAATCTATATCTTATTGGCAAGTTCTCTTAAGGTCCAAGCTCATTAAATCTAGTTCAGAAGAACGATATCTACTGAAAAATTTGGGGATTTGGCTTGGGAAACGTACCATTGGTAGAAATCAAGCATTAAGAGCTCGAGAAATCGATCCAAAATTGCTAATTATTGAGGTTGTTTTGACTCGCTCCTGGTTACACGAGAATAGTTGCCAATGCAGATGAGAATGATAGCTCAAGGACATGGGTTTATTAATCAAATCTATTAATTGATGGTCGATAAGATTTGAAGGGGTTGTATCCTATTATGGCTTGGAAGAATTCTTTTTTTCTTCATTGTTATGTTTCAATAAATGTGTTTTTGTGTAACAGGTGTAAGAAATATGAACATTTTTGGGCATGCTCTTAATATTGAAACATTAGTTGCTGCAGCTTAAAGACGGGATACTCTAATTGAGGTGTGTCATGTACCCAAACCATTAAGAAGGTATTCACGTGGAAATGACATATCCTCACCTTGGGTGCTTGCATTCTCTAAATGACAATTCAATAGCTGAAGAAAATAACTTGTGATCTTTTAATATGTTTTCATTTTTGGTTTTTTCCTTTGTGAGATTTATGATAATGTAGATGTGATTGGTACTGACAGTGAACTATTGTCTATCCATGTGGAAATGTAGGCACCTGCCTCAGATGTTTAGGATAAGACAGCTTTCTTGATGAATAACATTTCAACCTCCGACCTGGAGGCTAAATCAAAAGATTTTTTAGAGGTTTTGAAAGAGCCACACTATGCATGGTTTGCTCAGTATATGGTGATGAAAAGGTCAATATGATGTTATGTATTTGACTGTTCTTGGTCATATATTTTTAGTTTGAAACTGTGCTTGATAAAGGAGATGAAAGAGCCTTGGCACTTCTTGGCCATTGATATTTCCTTTTGAAACTCTGCTTGAAAAAAGAGATGAAAGAGCCTTGGCGCTTCTTTGTCATTTATGCTTCCCTTTGGAACTGTGCTTAATTGTTGGTGTCTTTTTTATTTTACTAATTTGTCCACATTTAATGTGCAGGGCTAGCATTGAACCCAATTTCCATGATTTGTACTTGAAATTCTTAGACAAGATTAATTCAAAAGCATTGCACAAGGAAGTCATCAAAGCTACCTATGAGAACTGCAAGGTTGTAGTTTTAGCTTGTTTGTGTCATTGACTGTTTGGTGTTTTGGCAAATTGGTTTACCTTTCAGACTAATCTATATCTTATTGGCAGGTTCTCTTAAGGTCCAAGCTCATTAAATCTAGTTCAGAAGAACGATCTCTACTAAAAAATTTGGGGAGTTGGCTTGGGAAACTTACCATTTGTAGAAATCAAGCATTAAGAGCTCGAGAAATCGATCCAAAATTGTTAATTATTGAGGTTTTTTTGACTGGCTCCTGGTTACACGAGAATAGTTGCCAATGCAGATGAGAATGATAGCTCAAGGACATGAGTTTATTAATCAAATCTATTAATTGATGGTCGATAAGATTTGAAGGGGTTGTATCCTGTTATGGCTTGGCAGAATGCTTTTTTTCTTCATTGTTATGTTTCAATAAATGTGTTTGTGTGTAACGGGTGCAAGAACTATGAACATTTTTGGACGTGCTCTCAATATTGAAACATTAGTTGTTGCAGCTGAAAGACGGGATACTCCAATTGAGGTGTGTCATGTACTCAAACCATTAAGAAGGTGTTCATGTGGAAATGACAGATCCTCACCTTGGGTGCTTGCATTCTCCAAATGACAATTCAATAGCTGAAGAAAATAACTTGTGATCATCTAATATGTTTTCATTTTTGGTTTTTTCCTTTGTGAGATTTATGATAATGTAGATGTGATTGGTACTGACAGTGAACTATTGTCTATCCATGTGGAAATGCAGGCACCTGCCTCAGATGTTCAGGATAAGACAACTTTCTTGATCAATAACATTTCAACCTTCAACCTGGAGGCTAAATCCAAAGTGTTTTTAGAGGTTTTGAAAGAGCCACACTATGCATGGTTTGCTCAGTATGTGGTGATGAAAAGGTCAATATGATGTTATGTATTTGACTGTTCTTGGTCATATATTTTTAGTTTGAAACTGTGCTTGATAAAGGAGATGAAAGAGCCTTGGCACTTCTTGGCCATTGATATTTCCTTTTGAAACTCTGCTTGAAAAAAGAGATGAAAGAGCCTTGGCGCTTCTTTGTCATTTATGCTTCCCTTTGGAACTGTGCTTAATTGTTGGTGTCTTTTTTATTTTACTAATTTGTCCACATTTAATGTGCAGGGCTAGCATTGAACCCAATTTCCATGATTTGTACTTGAAATTCTTAGACAAGATTAATTCAGAAGCATTGCACAAGGAAGTCATCAAAGCTACCTATGAGAACTGTAAGGTTGTAGTTTTAGCTTGTTTGTGTCATTGACTATTTGGTGTTTTGGAAAATTGGTTTACTTTTCAGACTAATCTATATCTTATTGGCAGGCTCTCTTAAGGTCCGAGCTCATTAAATCTAGTTCAAAAGAACGATCTCTACTGAAAAATTTGGGGAGTTGGCTTGGGAAACTTACCTTTGGTAGAAATCAAGCATTAAGAGCTCAAGAAATCGATCCAAAATTGTTAATTATTGAGGTTGTTTTGACTTGCTCCTGGTTACACGAGAATAGTTTCCAATGCAGATGAGAATGATAGCTTAAGGACATGGGTTTATTAATAAAATATATTAATCGATGGTCGATAAGATTTGAAGGGGTTGTATCCTATTATGGCTTGGTAGAATGCTTTTTTTCTTCATTTTTATGTTTCAATAAATGTGTTTGTGTGTAACAGGTGCAAGAACTACGAACAGTTTTGGGCATGCTCTCAATATTGAAACATTAGTTGTTGCAGCTGAAAGACGGGATACTCCAATTTAGGTGTGTCATGTACCCAAACCATTAACAAGGTGTTCAGGTCGAAATGAAAGATCCTCACCTTGGGTGCTTGCATTCTCCAAATGAAAATTCAATAGCTGAAGAAAATAACTTGTGATCATTTAATATGTTTTCATTTTTGGTGTTTTCCTTTGTGAGATTTATGATAATGTAGATGTGATTGGTACTGACAGTGAAATATTGTCTATCCATGTGGAAATGTAGGCACCTGCCTCAGATGTTCAGGATAAGACAACTTTCTTGATCAATAACATTTCAACCTCCAACCTGGAGGCTAAATCTAAAGAGTTTTTAGAGGTTTTGAAAGAGCCACACTATGCATGGTTTGCTCAGTATATGGTGATGAAAAGGTCAATATGATGTTATGTATTTGACTGTTCTTGGTCATATATTTTTAGTTTGAAACTGTGCTTGATAAAAGAGATGAAAGAGCCTTGGCACTTCTTGGCCATTGATATTTCCTTTTGAAACTCTGCTTGAAAAAAGAGATGAAAGAGCCTAGGCCCTTCTTTGTCATTTATGCTTCCCTTTGAAACTGTGCTTAATTGTTGGTGTATTTTATATTTTACTCATTTGTCCACATTTAATCTGCAGGGCTACAATTGAACCCAATTTCCATGATTTTTACCTCAAATTCTTAGACAAGATTAATTCAAAAGCATTGCACAAGGAAGTCATCAAAGCTACCTATGAGAACTGCAAGGTTGTAGTTTTAGCTTGTTTGTGTCATTGACTGTTTGGTGTTTCAGAAAATTGGTTTACTTTTCAGACTAATCTATATCTTATTGGAAGGTTCTCTTAAGGTCCGAGCTCATTAAATCTAGTTCAGAAGAACAATCTCTACTGAAAAATTTGGGGAGTTGGCTTGGAAAAGTTACCATTGGTAGAAATCAAGAATTAAGAGCTTGAGAAATCGATCCAAAATTGTTAATTATTGAGGTTGTTTTGACTTGCTCCTGGTGTTTTTTATTCCCTAGAAAGTAAGGTGGTACTTTGAGAGTTCATATTTCATGAGAGTTCTATGGTCTTCCTTTTTACTGGGCAATTTTTGGGAATTCTTATTTCATGAGAGTTCTATGGTCTTCCATTCCTCAGTGGTTTAATTTGTTGGGGGTTAATGTTACCAGGTTGGCTTGTTAATCCTTTCGACTTCTCCAATAACTTTGATACAAGGGTTTCCACCTTAATGTACTGTCCCTCATCTTCTTGGATTTCCATAGGAGGGAGCTAGACGAAGCGGATATCTAGACCCTGTGAGGACTTTATGTTTTCAAGACCAGATAACATCCATTTGCATGTAATGAATGCAACGGTGAATCCATGGTGTGCCAAGAGGCGCTGGGTGAACTCGGTGAATGGGATAAGATGGCCCATTCCTCCACTGGGAAAAATGGCGACATGAGGCTTTCGGCTTCCCATTCTCATTGCACTTATCTTCACAAGACAAAAATTCTACAGCTACGCTTCACGAGAGTTTCCTGCCATTAGCATTTAGCATGGATCCATGTTCGAGCGCATATGGAGATAAAATTGCACCCTTACAGAACTCCGATAGGGAGAGTCTGTATGGATACATTTGATAGGTATTTTTCTAATCTTATTTCTATGATTTTTATTGTTAAAATTTCGAAGGATTTAAACTTGTATACTAATTTTTTCTGATCTTATCAATAAACTTGTTTGTCTCAACTTAATTTTTTTCCTCTTTGACTTGCATATAAGGAATGTCATGCAATGCCTGACTACACCCTACCTCTTCTCTAAATAGGTCGATCTCCCCTTACCTATAATAACTTGGAATCATTCCACTCAAACGATCTCTATGAATGACACACAAGAGATACGAATATATTTAGGCTATATGGCTTATTCCGGGGTTCTAGCCAATCTAACAAGGTTTTTTTTTCATTGTGGAAATGCTCTTTGAATTGGAATATGAGAAAAACAAGCATGACCAGGCTCCCTGTAGCAAGTTATTGTTGTAATAAATTTTTCATGCAGTAAATTGTGTCTATTATAAACCCCAATTTATAAAAACAATCATTAAATTAAAATTATCATGTATTTGGGATCTAATTGAGCATTTCTAGTACTATCTTAGCCCTCTAGTACTTGGAAGATTTCTTCAATCTGCAAACATGGGTTTCCTTGTAATGTTCCTCAAAGCCCTGTGGTTGACCTCATACATCCCAATCCATTTATCATACATCTCCTTTGAATTCTTCAGCTTGGACACATAGGTGATGAAATGACCTCTAAGAGAGTCAATGATGAGCTTTTTGGTCTTGATCTCACCTTTCTTGTACTTGTATATGACACTGGCATTGGCATTCTCAGGAGGTTCAGCTACTTGGCCCTACACATATTCCATCACATCATTCTCTTCAAGGGTAAGATCCAATCTAGCCCTCCTTACCGCGAGGTATCATTCAGTTTCTCTTCAACCTTGAAGTAGGAGGAAGTCATCTTGCCAAGAAATTTGATCACCAATCAACAAGAAAAATGTATTAAAAGGGTGTTATCTGGTCTCCAGTAGCTCCATAGTGTAGGTGACTACATTTCTTTTGCAAAGGCTCTTCCAGCTTGTGACTGTCATGCATTAAAGCACCATTTTTCATTGGATCCACAGGCAAACTATATGGGCCCACCTTCTTGCACACATTTGGCAAAAACTCGACTATCCGTTTGGCTGCAATTTTTTATGATGACTCACTTTATCATCAATCTTGGCTACACAGCTAAGGTCTGCCTTGATTGAAACTAAAAGAAGATTTTTTGTCAAGCGAAGAACATTTAAAGGTATCATTTGGCTGTAGAACATCGTCCGATACCCTTTAGGATTGTAAGAACTTACCAAGGGGAACCATGCTGCCCTTTCCTAGTATCCATTTATAAAGATTAGAAACCAAATGACAGATTCTGAAAGTCCGAGCATAATTACCCCCTAGTCTATTTCAAATTTTCAACTTTCAAGTGCTCTTTGGCATCTTGATGTTATCAATTCTAAGTTAAACCTGCTAATATAGATGTTTTAGTATATCAGAGAAATGGGTCTGTCAACTATTGAATTATTGAAGGGATTAGTCACTAAGTACGATATAGGAATAAAATGTATATGTTCCTGCCAATTTGCAAGTTTTGGTTCCTTTTGTGGCAAAGATCTGTTAAGGCAATGTTTTACTTTTGACTTGCAACTGCAAGTGGGAAACCACTCAACTTTTACTTAAAATAACATGACACGTGTGAAAATATTATCAAGGATGCCAAATGTAAAAACGAAAATATATTGCATGAAAGAGCCATCGATTCCTTTCTATAGATGAAGTTTAGTTTTATATCCTGACTCCTTGCTTTGCTTTTATCATAAAAATATGTTGGAGACTTGGGCTCTAAATATCTACAGGATGCTTCTTTGCATATGAATGCATTGTACTCTTTTGAACATTTAAAAGTAGTACTCTCTGTGTGCACACTTCACATATGTTATTAGATGATATTTTTTGACATGAGTGGATAACTAGACAATGATTAAGAAAACATCACTTTTGATTGTTTTGAATTATTAAACTTCTACTATTTGAATTAACTCTCTTACTAACAGGGATGATAATGCTAAGAAAGCTAGGCAGCAAGACCTTTTTGGTGCCAGCATCGATGAGATCTTGGAGGCAGCAAGTTATGGATTAGGTCGCAAGGGGCGTAGAAAAGAGGTGTTAATTTCTATCTTTCATTCACACTTGGAAAACAATTCAAGATGTTCAATAATAAGAATAGTGTATAATGGTTAGATGAGTTGTCAAGCCTTTGGATAGTAAGCATGATACAAACACTAATTTATTTGGAGGTTGCAGTGCCAAGTGGTCCTTAATTTTTTTTGCACATCTCTTGATATTTCCCTCCTTGTTGTCTCGTGTGATAGTACAAGAAGAGGAGTCATAGAAAGGGGGATGGGCCAAAGTTAAGTCCTGAAGTGACAAAGAAACTAGGTGATGTTAATCTTCTTTATGCCACAAGTCGTTATGATGAGGTAAATATTCTCCTTGACTTTATTAATTCAACTCGCTTTGTTGTTTGGCTTTTCTAGGTAAGACATTTGGATTTAGCATGTTCTTGCACATGATACTTATATTGATTACAAAAATTAGCATAATACAAAGATATCTTCAGCCCCTGAAATCTGGAGGGGTTTATGGGGAAGTTCACACTGTGCGAATTGGATAAACCAAAGGACAACCTCCTACTTAAACTCCTAAACTGCAATTCCACAGTGTGAAAGAGCCAAAACAATGCTGACCCTACTATACAGAAATTAACCAAAATTGGGACTAAGTCCAATATCCATGAGTCCAACCTCATAAAAACCAAATTAAGCCCTTTAAGGGTGGTTAACTGTACTGCAAATAGCAGAGAATCTTGGTGGGGGGCATAGGATTTTTCTACATGGGTTGAATCATTACCTCACCCTGTCAACATCTCTCTGCCTGTCTAACAAGGATTTTTTTTCATTGTGGAAATGCTATTTGAACTGGAATATGAGAAAAACAAGCATGACCAGGCTCCCCATAGCAAGTTATTGTTGTCATAAATTTTGCATGCAGTAAATTGTGTCTATTATAAACCCTAATTTATAGCAGCAATCATTAAATTAAAAGTATCATGTATTTGGGATCTAATTGAGCATTTCTAGTACTATCTTAGCCCTCTATACTTAGCCATAAGTCCTTCAAATTTCTTCCCTCATCTAACTCGGAGCCCGACCTTATCGAATAATATCCTTGGAATTTGGTGTGTATTTAGTAGAATCCTTGAAAGGTATTTAGCCTAGGAATTCTCGGGTTACTTAATCTCCAAGATTTTCTGAGATAGCCTCCATCGTGGGGACATCCATCCATAGAAAAACAGAGGATCAGCTACTAAGGTGAAAGTGGTGATTGATCCCTATGTTTCCCTTGAGCTAGAGTACTTAGTGAAGCTTTGCACTAAAGTGTTACATTTTGCAGCAAGCCCTGAAGAATCCTATTTTACCTTAAGTACTATCCTTGGAATGAGGGGAGTGCCTAGTGGGTTTCCCCAAGATATGTATTTCAAGGAAACAGACAAGAGAATATAAGCTCCCTTTTATATATCCTTCTGCTTTTTGTTCTATTGTTGTAATTCTTGTATATATAAGATGTATTTTTCTATTAAAACCAAGCAGAGAGTAATTAATATGTCTACACAAACAAATCCATTAACAAAACCAAGCAGAGAGTAATTGGTCACTTGCTTACATAGGGCACCCTAAGTGAGATAAACCCTCCTTAACATCATTGATACTAGTCATATGCAAATAGAAATAAAAAAAAGATTCTGTTTAGACAAATAAACCAATACAATAAGAAGAGTAAAAGGAGACTATTTCGATATCATGGACTATAAAATGGACTCCAAATGAATCTGAATCCCATCCTGTAGCCAACATACTCACAAAGTGATAAATAGGAACTAAGCTATTTTAAAACAGCAAAAGGGAGGATCACTAACCTTCAACTTGCTTGTATTTAAAATCCCTTGGATAAGCAGGCACCAATGCATTTGCTACCAACAGGATATGAGTGATATTCATACTCTTTTTTAGGCTCCTCCAACAGAACCAAGAAATAGTCCCTGCAAAACAAATAAAAGGTTACTTTTGTCCCATATATGCCCAAAGCTTGAAAGTGGTCTCTTAAAGAATTCCATTTTCAGTGTCCTTTTATTTCAACATTGACTTCCTTTCCAAATTAGAGACAACATACAATATGTAAAGTGTTGCTCATAACAAGGTCATGAAAAATGGAAAAACATTTCACCCATAGTAGATTATTAAGACAGAGTAACAGACTTGGAAAACTAAAAGAAATTATTACTAAGCATTAAAATTTAAAAGTCATTAACTTCCATCACAATTTTCCTAATCAACTACAGTTTGAATGTGTTAAATTTTCTAATCCCGACAACTTGACTAATTATGTCCTGCCAGAATATTACACAGATCTACTGAATTGAAAGAAAAACTAAGATTTTATGATCTAAATGGATTTTACAAACCCGAAAAACTTATATCTTCAAAAGTTGATGCAAAGGTTTCCATGTCAAAGAGCTCATCGAGCGCTTTCCAACGATTCTTGAACGAAGTCAAACGGACGTCGTGTGAAATAGATGTTCTTCAATAGGTCTGCTAGATATATTCACTGTAAAATAAACTCAATACTTCTCCTCTCAAGACTTCTCTGTAATTTTATTCCAAAAATAGAGATCTGCAGGTCTGAATTTGTCTTCAAAACTGCCACTATAGATCCGAATTACAAGATTGTTGCAAGGTCACATATTTCACCACAGGTCTGAATTAGAAGGGTCCGAGTTGCAGAGAATAGTCTCAGGTCCGAGCTTCTGGAAAGGCCGAAGTTACAGGCCTGTTAGGGATGAAATTTGAGGCTTTGATAGGGCTGAAATTTCAGGCCTGAATTCAGTTCCGAAAATTTGTATTTCCACAGGTGCATATAGGTCTGCAAGAGATATATCCTTCTAGTCCAAAACGTTGTAATTATGATCTCCCTTTTAATCTCCTTGGCCTCTTGTTTTATCTCTGAATTCTCATTGTATTTTTCACTGAAATTTTCATTCCAAAATGATGAGCATGACTAGTTAGTTATAGTTGTTTGTGTATGAACTAAACAGTCGTGTCTTTTGATTAAGGAGCCGACATACTGATTTGAGCCGACCTGTGCATCATTTTTTGCATTTATTTAAACCAATTTTAAGACTGATACAGGGGGCAATTTTATGGTTAAGTATGGGCCTCAGTGCTTGACAGGAACACTATACAATATAGTGGTACTTGTTGTATCTTCTACTGTAGTACAGACTTGTTTTAACACCTCCTTTGCTGAACACTTGATAGTTGTAGGGGATCAACAAAATTATGTTAGATCCCTCCTTTGTGGCTCAAAGACTCTTTTTGTCATATAAAATTCTGCATGTCAAAGACTCTCTGCTCCTTCACTTCCCACAGGACAATGTCAAAGCCTCTCAACCCTCCTGCATTCATTCAGATCACCAAACTACACATATGTTACCTGAAATAGTATTGCTCTAGACCTCCACAAACAAACATACATATACAAAAAAAGAGAGATTTTATTCCCAAGTAGTGGTCATTATAGGGCTCTAGTTAGCTGGATAAAACATGCATGCAGAATAGAAAAGGCAGATTTTCACCATGGAGTGTGTTGTTGCCATCATTCTTAGGCAGCTGATATGTTTTCTCATTTAGTGTGAATTATCCATCCTTGATATGGTTGGCTACACGACCCACCAAGGCACCAAAGTAAGGTCTACTGGAGCTCATGTTCTACAATAATAAACAATCTCATATTCCCCATGGTAACACATACATTTGAGATCCATTCCAATATGTGAGCAGAAACTGTAAATTTATCTTAAAATTCTAGCATATGATGGCAGTACTAATTTCCAAAGGGAAATGCAAATACATACCATGTATGAGGCAATATTGTCATAGCCAAGAAGTACGTCTGCTAGATGGCCTGAATGCATAAATACCAATACTTAATGAGCTAGCTCCCTCTTAGTAAATGATGGTAAAGCAGTTTAAGGGTAGGGTTTAGGGATGATTACCTTTAGCATCAAGGAGAGTGAGGGAGACGAGGGTAGCTCCCCAATTGGTTAGATTTATATACAGATCACCTCTGCAAAGTTGAAAGAAACTTGGGGCATTGATCTTTCTGTAGGGATGACCATAATGAGACAACTTGCCTTTCCCTTCCAAATTTCTTGGATTCAATTCCCATTTGTGCCCTTGACTGCTAGCATGGAATTTGCAGAGGTGAATGAAAACCTGAATGCACCAAAAATGCAAGAGAATGGATGACACTTTCACCATCATCGATTGATTGAATGATCAAGGGATGGATGGATAAGCTAAAGCAGAACATTTAATGATATATAGAGAGAGACTCACATAGTCAATACTAGACTAGGGTGTGTTTGTATGCCTTAAGATAAGGTCACGGTGTACGACATAACATGGATTGTGTGCAACTATAGACAACCCATGCACTGTGGCTACCAAAAAATGTAATCTTTGGAATCTAAACTTGTTACATTTTTGAGTTTTTGTCTTATTACCCCAAAAAAATTTTGGCCAAATCTTAATTTTGTGATTTAAAATGGAATTTTGAGTACATATATGGATTCAACACCTTAAAAAAACCCTAGAGCAGTAGATTTTTTTTGTTTGTAGATTGAAGGACCTAAACTAATGCAACATGGTTTTGTGGATGCCATTTCTAAAGTTGGGCTGGCCAAATTCCTTTTTGACCTTTCTACCACCTATATAACCAAGTAATTTTCTATCACCTGTATAACCTTGCCTTTTTATAAAAAAAAGGAGGTTCCTACACTCAAAGAATTGGCTTTTCCTGGCCATGGGGAAATTAGAATGTTGAAATTCTATAACCTTTTGGATGATTAGAAGATCCAATTTTGCCACTGCTAGCCTGAACTATGTTCAAATTGCGGTTTTGGGTGTAAACTGTTGGTCAGTTGAAACTCATTTATCAACTGCACTGTCTGAGTAAAGCCTAGATAATATCTAAGATGAGGAGGTTGGACCTATTTCAGGCTGTTGTACTCAAGCTAACGGTAAAACATAAGGTTATGCATATACATGTGGTTCAAGTTCTCCTTTTCCTCACATTATTCTCTATGAATTAAGGAATGTATGTTGCCAAGGAGGAACACCTGCTGGTATAGGATCTGATATAACCAACAAGTTACTAGGAACACCCAACAGATTACTAGGATCTGATACATGCTTTAGATTGCTAGGATCTAGTCTAGGAACACCCAACAACGAGAGGTATATCCACAAACCACTCCAAGTAAGATATGAAAAGGGCTCTTGAAATGCCTCTGAATACCAAAGAACTCCAATGTTTATAATGACACACTGATGTCCAATTCAAATGCTACCTAAGGATTTCACAAAGGTTCTAGTGCCTTTGTTCAAGGGTTCGTTGTATGTTTCCAAGGGTTTCAAAAAAAAAACTTTCACTAGATATTAACAGCCCTTATGATATTTTTTACCACCACCATTTCTGCCACAAAATTTCTATAAGGTGAAGACACATGAAGATTTAAATTGGTTCATGTTTGAAGGAAAGATGAACTGTTCTGATTGATGGGTATTTAGAGTTTTATTGTTGGCTATAATTTGCTTACAATGACCCTAGATGTAGTCACAAACAAGTAATAAAGATTATTGTTGTTCACAAGGCTGAAAAGTTGTCTGAAATCCCTCAAATTATCCCACAACAAGCTTCCCAAAAACCCCACATCATTGTTGGAAACATTTTTTGATTTCACCTTTATTTTTATACTTTTTTTCATGCTTCCCTATCTGTCCAAACATTGGTATCAGAGCCATAATATTGTTGTCATTAACCCTAGTTCTATTTTTTGGTGAAAATTTACCACAGTTGGAGGTATCAACCATTGGAAATACCAACACTATTGGGTTCCAGAGAACCACCAATCAAAGGATATATCTACTGTTGTATCTTCTGTTTAGGGCTCTTCACATGCTGCCATCGAATCTGCGGTCATTTTCTTCTATATATCATCTTCATATTGCCTCATAATCCTACAAGAGTATGTTACATGACCTCACATGCTCCCAGCAAAAGGTGATCTTAAATGCCGAGTTATATTTATGCTTAGATGGTGATCTGTTTGCTTTGTTTGGAGACCATGGAGGATGACAAGATTATTGATGTCAAACTTTTCATTGAGGCTACCACCAAATACTGCAATAAGGGAGACTTTCCCAGATATTTTTGGAACCTTAAAACCATGTTAAAACTGTTTGTAACATGAGCCCTAAAACTAAAACAAATGCTACAACAAAATCACTATAATGTGATGGAAGTTCTATTATAGGACTTCTCTACTGTTGCTCATACGCTGTCTCAAATAATTAGGTTGAAATTTAGAACCTAACTATCGCTGGTCTAGTATGCAAAATCCAATTCCTGGCATGAGGCATATGATGAAGCCATTCGCTAGGTTACATGTTGGCAGTGTATGTTATGTTGATCTATTACCTTTTCTTTTGGTTAGAAACTGGGAACTTCACCACAACATCATACCAACATGTAAAATCTGAATTAATTGTTGTGAGACAACTAGCATCTAGGATATTTGTTTCTATCCCATACTTTGCCATCAACATCTAAGTTGTATTACCTATGTATGTGTTGAATGGAGTAGCTATTGTGGCATATTTATGATTGTCCGTGTCAAACATACTATTCTGACATGTCTTCTCTATGTGGGGAAGGTATTGCTACATTGTATTTGCTAAGGACGCATGTTCACCAAGACAAGTCAAATACTTCAAAATGTTGGATGTGTTTTGTATTATTGTTCTAGAACATATTCTCTTTGTCTTTTTTTTTGTATTATTGTTCGAGAACATATTCTCTTTTTCTTCGTCTTTATTTCACACGTTGTTTTAGGATATTTGAGTGTTTTAGGTTATTTAGGTTTTTGGCCCTGAAATTAGTGATTGAAATGCCAAATAATCACTTTATAATTGTGGATTTGCTTGTCTATTTGAGTTATTTTACATAAGAAATCTTCATAAGTAGATCTTAAGTAGATATTCTACCCTTAGCTCTATTTCAAAGTGTTGTAAGAATTTCTGAGGACCTCTTCTATTCCTTGACTCGAGGTGGTGGATTCCCCATCCTGCTGAGGCCTTTCTCTTTCATCTAGTCCTTCATTTTCCATTGAATCTGATTCAAGAGATTCTCCCACTGGATCTCTCTTGAGGGATTCTTGTGGTGGTAGTCCATGTATCATTTTTAAAAGTCTAATTCTTCCCTTCACCTACTTTTCATAACTTCCATAACCATTAGGTAGGGACCTGCAATGTTGATGGTGTTTTGTTTGTTTAGTAAAAGATTGTCGAGACTTTAATTTATTGAAAGTTGTAGAATTTGCAATCTATGAAGTTTCAAGATATAATTTTTAAAAGTCTAATTCTTTAAAGGGTGCTAGCTCAATGGAAGAGCACCTGCTTTACAAGCAGGAGGTTGGTAGTTCGATTCCATCGTGCCCTGATATTCATATATAGGGAATGACGAAGATCAGTTTTTGGTGACGGATGCTCTTTTGACCATCACCAATGAGCTTATGGTGACATTTTTCGACCCTCACCAAAATATGAAATGGTGACGGTCAACGAATGCCACCATATATACGCATCAATAGTGACGACCATTAAAGGTCCGTCACCATAAATCATTGTTGTTGATATGAAATGGTGAGGGTCACTATTTGTCATTATGGTCATTATTCGTGGCGGACCTTGATGTCACCAATGAGTTTATGGTGACGGTCAATGAACGTCGCCATATATATGCACCAATAGTGACGTCCATGAAAGGTCCATCACAAAAAATCGTTGTTGTGCATATGAAATGGTGACAGTCACTATCCGTCATTATAATCAATATTCGTGACGAACTTTGAATGTCACCACAACACATACTTTCGGCGACGCCACCTTTGGTGACGTTCATTTTTTTGGTGACGGAGGCTATTGTCCGTCACTATTTCCCATATGAAATGGTGACGGTCACTATCTGTCACTAAAAATCATTATTGGTGACAGACCTTGAATGTCACCACAACACCTATACTTTTGGCGACGCCACCTTTGGTGACGTTCAGTTTTTTGGTGACGGAGGCTATTTTATGTCACCATTGCTCATATGAAATGGCGACGGTCACTATTCGTCACTATAAATCATTATTGGTGACGGACTTTGAATGTCACCACAACACCTATACTTTCGGTGATGCCACCTTTGGTGACGTTTAGTTTTTGGTGACGAAGGCTCTTTTGACCCTCACTAATGAGCTTATGGTGACCATTTTCGCCCCTCACCAATGTGCTTTTTTCTTGTAGTGTGTTTTACAAAAATCATTATTGAATGTCTTGAAACAGGTTCTAACATACAAAGAAGAACCATTATACGAATTGATTGAAATTGGGTTAAACATGGGTTGTGAGTATATGTTTGCATATCATAAATTAATTGTGGAATTTGTAAGCATCTATCGATCTTGTTTTACTTAGATCCATCTATAATTAATAGAACAAAAATATATTTTATATTAAATATATGATTTTTTATGGGGTATAAAACTTGTAGGAAACAAAGTATGGAACTACGCCAACAGATGAAATCTTGAAATATGGCATGGTAAATGGTTTTGAAAGAATGTGTATAGTTTATGAGTCAATTTTTTCTATGGTACGTCATTTGTTTTCGATTTACATTGATGTATTTTATTTAATATTGCAATTTTCATTATTCCCACCAATGTATATACACTCATTACCGTTTATTTTTATGTTTGTATATGGAAGGTGAAGAAGAAGAAAACAATCAACACCGTGAACAAAACATTCCTGAAAATAATCCGTCATGGAAGTAGCTCTAGCAGTGACAACAGTTCAAGTGAAGAATGATGATCACTATGTTTGGATATCAAAGCAAGGAGTTGTATTTTTTGAAATATTTGTCTATGAAATCAAACGTTTTGTTTAATGTAATGGACATAGTGTCCCAATTGAAAGACAAAGGGATACCAATAATTGTCCCATTTTGTATGACAAAGAATGTCTTATATATATATATATATATATATATATATATATATATA
>JAXQQM020071663.1:0-80394 GCA_034641835.2 Pinus albicaulis | reverse complement strand
ATTAATTAAATCAAACGTTAACCCCGCATTCAAAGGATTAAGGCACTGATTGAAGATTAAGAGCGCACCAGCAACGCCATAACTGCGCTACCTAACAGCAGGAATTTTTCCTCCAGAGGTAAACCTTCCCACAGCGTCCTCCATGCCTTCTCGAGCCCTGAGACAATTAAATACACTGACTGAGGCTCATTTCAGACAGTCAGGCAGCATTAAAGAAGCATGGAGGGACTTGCAGTTTTCCATCCAGTTCATTTATTCCAGAATGGCAGCACAGAGCTCCAGACAGTCGAAGGACTTCAAAGAAATATCTGAGGTCAATTTCGGCCTGACAGAGATCTCCAAAACAGTCTACAGAGTACACACAGCGCTGCATTTTTCCATTAAGCAGTATGGGCATGGACACTTCCGCCGATTCTGTTTTAATGAGATCAATTTAATGGTTCATCTACTTCTGTTTCTTCCTCTTCTCCTATAAAATATCCCCGAAGAGCATAATGTAAAGGTTGTTGTTGCCTTGCTGGGCATCTGCTGTTAGAGGGATTCAGTTTGACTGTTAGAACAGCCTTGGGAGGAAGTTGCAGAGTAGTCTGTATGTAATAGGCTGGGAGGAGAAGTTGGGACTGTATTAGCCATTGAGCCATATTGTACATGACTGGTTTTGCATCAATTAATCAAATCACATTTCACAGGATCCTGGTCTATTACTATTGGTGATGTTCTTCTTAACTCTGTTTATTTCATTTACATGTTGTTTCATGTTCTTCTGGTAGGCATCAGAATAATGGTATAGGATTCACCCTTGTTAGGTGCCCTATGCTGTCTGCTCTCCCTACCTTTATGTTTTCTGCTTAAATGTGTTATCTAAGAGTAAATTCATGGGTTTAACCAGTGCAGCGGATGTTATTGCCTGCTGGCTGATGTATGAACTTGGGGGTTTGCCTCTTAGATGTTTCTCTGTAATCTTATCTCTGTCTTTCCCTTGGAGTTGCTAAAGCAGACCTGGAGTTAGATGACCTCTGGTCTGATCTATAAGCAGCCCCTTTGTCTCTTTGAGAGCTGCCTTTGAGTATGTCCAAGCAGGTCTAGAGTTAAATGACCTCTGACCTGATCTATAGACAGAAATTTGGTTGCTTTCCTTCTTTCACTTTCCTCCTTAATGTTCCATCCCATCATCTATCTAAAAGATCCTTTAGTGTAGATGACTTGCCCTTTGGAAGCCTTGGCTAGTGGATGCAAGTAATTTCCCTCTCATGACTCCATAGCCCAATGGATGGCACGGTCTTGGCCCATCCTCTCTGCTGAAATATCCTGTTGTTTTGTTCCTTTCCTCCCACTGTTTTCTCAGTCCATGATCTCGTCACCAACCCAGCAACCCTTCAACCAAATCATTTAAAACCCCCTTCTGTGCTTCATAACTAGCCTAACATCTCAATTCGAGCTTCAAAGATAAATCATTCTTTGTTTATTGGAGAGATCCCTCTCCGGGTCCAGGAGGGCTAGATCCTAGGGCCCCAAAGTGGTTCTGATGTTGTCTCATCTTTTGGTCTTGCCAATCTGGCCAAAACATGGGAACCCCAACATAATGGCGACCATACTGGGGAAAATCTGAGAGTCAAGAACTGCTTTGCCTCTAGATTGGCTTTTCATTGCTGATGGTGGACAGCATTCTGCTTCGAACAGTCAAATTCCTCCACCTGGCGACTCCACACTCCCTATGATCCAAAGACCAAATGACTCCACTGGTGAAGAACACTGAACTGGTCGAGAAGAGATAGTAGCCTTCTTTTCACAAGCACGAATCCGAGCATGGACAGGGATGCAAAGTATAATGCTTTGTATAATAAAGTATGCAGAATAACAGAAGTGCTTGGCAAAATGCTGGAGACGCACATGGCCAATATGAATACAGATGATGATTATTTAGAGCAGGCCATGTCGTCTTCAGAACAAGAACAAACTCAAGATCTAGAAGATGAGCAGGACCTATATGATGCTCAAGAATCTGTAGAAGATGAAGAGGAAAGTGATCAGGAATTTCCCGATTGCTTACCTATGCCTTGTGTTACGCTGACCAAAGAGTATCAGGACCTATTAGCAAAGGCTGATAGGGAAAGTTTCCCTGAGGAAGCAGAAGACCGCACAGAAGAGGCAGAATCTGATGAAGAAGAAGAGGCTCAAGAGGAAATCCTGCCTCCCAGTCAGCTAACACAAGAGGAAGAGGATTGTTGTTCTTCTGTCCATGATGAGAAGGAAACCCCTCTTTTGACAGAAGAAGAGATTGATCGAATATTGAATCAGCAGCCCACCCCAGAAATCTTCTATAGAACACACTCTCCTGCTCAGTCATTGTTTGAGTTTGTTGGTTTTGAATCAGAAGACTCCTCTGTGGATCAGAATGAAGAAAGACCCACTGCGCGCCCAGAACGGTGGACTTGGTCAGGTCCGCCTATCTATGACATTGATGGGGAAAGTTATGAAAGCACCAGTGATGAGTGTCATGAGATCGGACGCCAGCAGTATTTCCTTTCAGAAGATGAGGAGGAAAGAAAAGAAGAGGTTCTTGAGCACGATGAAAGCAAGGAGCTTACTCTTGAAGAAGAGGAAGCAAAGGAATACGCCCCTACTCAAGAACACATGGATCTTTTCACGGAGCCCTGCACCTCAGAGCACAACATATCGGAGCTCCGAGAGGACTCAACCCCAATATACGATGAGTCCTCCAGTTCAGAATATGAGGGAGATTCTCTCTCTCTCGAGAGTCTTCTTCTTGATCCAGTGGAAGAAGAAGAGATCCTGGTCGAAGCCAGCCTGCCAAATATTCATAGCCAGGTATCTTTCCATGATCCTTATGCACATTTCCTGCAAACATATGAAGAAGGATCAAAGGTATTTTTGAGCAGCATGTTGCAGACAGAAAGAAATTTTTTCAAAGCTGCTGTTTTTGAACAAAAAGAGTGGGAGCTGCCCTGCCTATCCAGCATGCTCAAGGAGTTGAGCAAGAAGGACCAGCCATGGGATCACTTGATGGACTGGTTACATTGGAAGACAATGTTTGTAAGCTAGCTTGTAAATATTTCAGTTAGAGTAGGGTAGGTAGGAAAAGCTCAATAAAGCTCAGCCTGTGAGCAGGTAGATTAGTTGTTTAAATTTCTGTCTTAGAATGTAGGTGAAGAACCTGCTAGACAGTCTAATCCTAGCAGGTAGTAGTGTAGGTAGAGAAACATATGAGACCAACAATCTAATCTGGTCTCATGGAGCAATAAGGGTAGAAGTAGAATAGGTTTATTTTTTCCTGTTTGTAAAAATTAATGATGTAAAAGGGTCTGCAAGTCCAAATGCACCCCAGAAGAAAACTTTTAGGACTATAGTGTGGGTAGGTAGTTGTTTGGAAGAATTTTACTGCTGATATGATGTCTTCATAGTTTGTGGCAGCTGATCTAAGGAAAGAAAAGGATGGTTCAAGCAGCAGGCACCTGGCCTACACCAAGAGATCATCTTCTAGTTTCTTGGCTCCTTCAAGAAGAAGCCATCCCCATGTGGAGCCACTGTTAGCCCCCCTACGAAATTTTTGACAAGCAAATAGGGGGATAAATTGTTTGAGTCTTCAAGGAATGCATTTCCTCTGAAAACACAGTCTCCTTGAAGCCTCTATGTGTCTTTTATCCTTTGATGAAATCCCCTCTGCTGGTTCCCCTTTTAAAGCCTCTCTGCTATGTGAAGAAATGCCCAAAGGCCCCCTTTTTCCCTCTTATTTCATCCCCCAAAGCCTTTGTTTTCTCTCCCCTTTATTCCCCCTTATTTCCCCATTTACCCCTCAAATCCTCCCAAAATTCCCTTTAATTTCTTCCCCTACCCTTTGTTTTCCCTTCTTCCCCCTTTATTTCTCTATCGTTCCCCTTCCCCAGCCCTAAAATCCATTAAAATGGGCTAGAAAACCCTCTTTCGACCTTATTATAAGGCCTAGCCCCTTTCTGCCAATCCCTTAACCACTTCCCCACATGTGCCCAGGCGCCAGGACCAAGTGCTTAAGTCCCCGGCGCTTATCGCAATCGGAAGTTCGGGCGGGTGCAAACCCCTGTGTAACATTGAAAATCCCCGATGCGATTGGGTTATAACAATAAGTCCCGCGACGCGTTTTGGGCCGTCGATCTATCACAAGATCTAACGGCTAGGTGCTAATTGCAAACCCCCCGTCAATCGCAATCGTAACATGTCGTGTGTGCCCTCCGATCAATCGCAAGTCCTTCCTCCCATCTCCCGATTGCATCCTGGCCGTCGATCTGCCCCGCGATCTGACGGTCCTCCGCTAATCGCAAGCCTTCTGCTCCTTCCTCCGATTGCAATCCCCCGATTGCATCATGACCTTTGATCTGATCCCCGATCGGACGGTCAGCGCTCAATCGCATCCCGACCTCCAATCGCAATCACATGCTCTTCCCTCCATCCTCCGATTTAATCCCGGCCGTTCATCCCAACCCGCGATCCGACGGTCCTCCGCCAATTGCAAATCCCCTCTGATCGCATTCTTAACCATTGATCTTCCCGCCAGATCTGACGGCCAGCGCTTAATCGCAAACCCATTCCCGATCGCAATCGCAAAGCCCAATGGTGCCGCCCTGATTGAGATCCTCCGATTGCATCATAGCCATCCATCTGTTGCATGATCCAACGGCTATCGCACAATCGCATGCTTTTCCCTCTGCCCTTCCGATTTCATCTCCGCCGTCCATTTTCCCGTGATCCGACAGTCATCGCTCAATCGCAACTCCCCCCCGATCGCCGATCGCAAGTTCTTCTCTCTGTCTTCCGATTTCATCTCCGCCGTTCGTTTCCTCCAAGATCGGACGGTTCTCGTTCAATCGCCCTCCGCCTCCGCTGGGTCCCACTCTTACATTCGTCTCCGTCGCATGTCATGCATTTTTTTTGTTTTTGTTCGTTTCATGTATTGCTACACCAGCCAATCTCCACCGTCGATCTTCATCCCCAGACCATGATCCCACGGTCTGCGCTGCATACAATCACCGAACCCTATTACTCATAAGGTCTCACCGTTTCATTGCATTCTGTTACCATTATAGTAAAAACCACCATTTCTCCGCCACTTTGCATTTGTTCATTGTTTCTCCGCCGTTCCGCCACCATTCCTCCGCCTCTGCAGCATTTCCTCCGCCACCACTGCCCGGGCTCTGTGATGAGTTTATTCCATTATGCAGGTAGTACAGAGATGGCCAGTTCAGCATTGCCAGCGACCAGCAGAAGGAATTCAAAGGGGGTTGGTGCCTGTTATTAATGAAATCAAATGTTAACCCCGCATTCAAAGGATTAAGGCACTGATTGAAGATTAAGAGCGCACCAGCAACGCCATAACTGCGCTACCTAACAGCAGGACTTTTTCCTCCAGAGGTACACCTTCCCACAGCGTCCTCCATGCCTTCTCGAGCCCTGAGACAATTAAATACACTGACTGAGGCTCATTTCAGACAGTCAGGCAGCATTAAAGAAGCATGGAGGGACTTGTAGTTTTCCATCCAGTTCATTTATTCCAGAATGGCAACACATAGCTCCAGACAGTCGAAGGACTTCAAAGAAATATCCGAGGTCAATTTCGGCCTGACAGAGATCTCCAAAACAGTCTACAGAGTACACACAGTGCTGCATTTTTCCATTAAGCAGTATGGGTGTGGACACTTCCGCCGATTCTATTTTAATGAGATCAATTTAATGGTTCATCTACTTCTGTTTCTTCCTCTTCTCCTATAAAAGATCCCCGAAGAGCATAATCTAAAGGTTGTTGTTGCCTTGTTGGGCATCTGCTGTTAGAGGAATTCAGTTTGACTGTTAGAACAACCTTGGGAGGAAGTTGCAGAGTAGTTTGTATGTAATAGGCTGGGAGGAGAAGTTGGGACTGTATTAGCCATTGAGCCATATTGTACATGACTGGTTTTGCATCAATTAATCAAAGCACATTTCACAGGATCCTGGTCTATTACTATTGGTGATGTTCTTCTTAACTCTTTTTATTTCATTTACATGCTGTTTCATGTTCTTCTGGTAGGCATCAGAATAATGGTATAGGACTCACCCTTGTTAGGTGCCCTATGCTGTCTGCTCTCCCTACCTTTATGTTTTCTTCTTAAATGTGTTATCTAAGAGTAAATTCATGGGTTTAACCAGTGCAGCGGATGTTATTTCCTGCTGGCTGATGTATGAACTTGGGGGTTTGCCACTTGGATGTTTCTTTGTAATCTTATCTCTGTCTTTCCCTTGGAGTTGCTAAAGCAGACCTAGAGTTAAATGACCTCTGGTCCGATCTATAAGCAGCCCCATTGTCTCTTTGAGAGCTGCCTTTGAGTATGTCCAAGCAGGTCTGGAGTTAAATGACCTCTGACCTTATCTATAGACAGAAATCTGGTTGTTCTCCTTCTTTCACTTTCCTTCCTTAATGTTCCACCCCACTCTCTAATCTAAAGATCCCGTGCTCTGGTATCATCCAGTAGTAGTAGAATTAGATCAACGAAAATTGGAAGTTCATCTATAGTTATATATCCTGATCATCAAATACCTACAACAGAATACATTCAAGAACCGATTTCAGTTTCTAAAGTTACTGAAAGTATTTCTCCTTCTGGTGAATTATCTGACGAACCTGAAATCTCTGAACCTAAAACTGAATCTTCTGTTTTGGAAACATCCTCAGGATTTATTACACCAACTTCTAGCGATCCAGGTTCACCTAGGGTAAGGAATATCATTACAGACAATCTTCCCTCTGGACTTATTTCTATTGAAGAACTTACTAATCCAGATGAAGACATATCTCTTCCCGACTCCCCTCAATCGTTAAATCTTAGGGAGCGTGAATCTATTTTCTATAGCCCCATTCGAACTAATCCTTGGTATCTCTCTTTAACGAACTTTTTAGAGAATCCGGGTCTTGCTTTTTATCCACCTCGAATTCCATTTCATCCTACACCCAGAGGTTATTATCCGTCATCTTTTATGGCTGGAGAGTCATCCATGTTTTCTCAAACGCCGGAATCATTTTTACATGGTGGTCCTTCTGTTCCTTCGAGATATCAGTCTTTGTCTGGTACTTTCTCGGGAGCAACTCCTCAACCCATCGAAAACGTGTTATCATCTGGTCTTAATGGACTTAAAATTGAAACGTCGAACGTAGAGCAAATTTTTATGATGTCTGGTAATATTCCCAATCCTCAAACTCAAGGCAGTCAGTTACCGCCTGGGGGGCAACCTCAAGGTAGTCAGTTACCACCCGGGGCACAACCTCAAGGTAGCTTTTTCCCAGGACAAACTGTGGAATCATATTATTTTGGGGGGCAACCCCAAGGACAGTACATACCTCAAGGGTATCAACCTTCAGGACAGTACATTCCTCAAGGTCAACCCCAAACACAATATGCTCCTCGGGGTCCTTATCAACCCCATATTCAGTACGCGCCTCAGGGTTATCAACCTCAAGGGAAGTACCCAATTCAAGGTTACCAACAGCCTTCTGGTCAACCATCTTTTCAAGGAACCGGAAATTTACCACTTACTAATCAACCCTACGTTCAACCAGGTTTTGGTCCTTACGTTCAACCTTCTATGGGACAATACCCCGGAACTATGGTGTTGGATCCATCCCAATATCAATAGCCTTTGCAGCCTAATGTGCAGTTACCTTATCAACCTGGCCAGCCATTGGTTTCTGGTTCAACCCAGCAACCTGTTCAGCCAGCTATTCAAACTCCTGCACCTAGTTCAGTTCAGCAGACTGGGCCTAGTACACCTCAGACTCCGCCTCAAACTGCTGCAACGTCTGTTCAACCTGTCACACCTGTTTCTGGAGTATCTGTAGCACCGACTTCTTCTATCCCTGTATCCGTGCAAATCCCTCAAGTCTCTGTACCTCAGTCAGGACCCTCCATTCATACTACAGTTCAGATGCCTGCAGGACAAGCCAGTATGAGTACAGTTGTTACAAGTCAACCTCAATTTACGTATCAACCATACCAGGGACAGCCGCAATTCGGTCCCTATGTACAGAATCCAAGCTATCAGTATCAACCGTACCCTGGTTATACTTATCAACAACCTCAGTATGGTCCGGTTCATCCTAGTTTTCCGGGAGGTTACACAATACCTAATGCAAATCCGATTCCTAGTTATCCTGGGTATCCGCCTCCTGGATCTGCTTTGGCTTCTCAAGGTTTTCGCGACCCTAACCGTCAATTACCATTTATCGCAACTTTGGACTTACCTGATTTGACGCGCCTTACAAATGATCCCATTTTTTATTATCAGAACTGGCCGCCAATGCCTCATAAGTTGCCCAGTGATATACCAAAATTCTAAGGTAAGTCAGGAGAGGATCCATCGAATCATGTTATGACTTATCACCTTTGGTTTGCATCTAATTCAATCATTGATGATTCGATTCGCTTACGTCTTTTCCAAAGAACCCTTATAGGTCTTGTTGCCAAATGGTACATTGAGTTACCACGCGGCTCGTTTCATAATTTCAGTCAGTTAGCAACAGCTTTCTTGACTCATTTTCAGTTGCCTGTCAGATACGACAATGGCACAGAATTATTAACTTCGCTAAAACAATCTACGTCCACGTATATTTCTGATCATATTCATGAATGGCGACGTAGGAGGCGTTTGGTGAAAGTTTATATTCCGGATCAAATTTTGGCAGAATGGTTTGTTAAATCATTGTTACCCAAGATCACTGAAGATGTAGCTAAGGCTGGTGTTGTTACTGAAGAGCAAGTAATTGCTCAAGCTCAGTACCTTGACCTTGTTTATACGCAGTCAGGTACTCTACATGAAAAAATCCCAGACCTTCCAAAACAAGGTCAAATAGCTGCAGCTCCTTCAGGGTCTCATGCCGCTGACGGTATGATTGGTACAGTTAATTCTAAAAGCAAGAAGAAATCTTCAAATAATTCTTCTCCAATTATAACTTTACCTGATTCCCCGAAAGGAGAATCTTCTCCCGAAGTTTCTGCCGACATTCATGTCATTGAAACATCTACGACAAGATCAAAATCCGGTGGTAAAAAGAAGGGGAGGAACAAAAACAAAAAGAATTCGAAAGAGAAAACTGATAAAGATGAATCCAATGACGAAAAACGTAAACCTCGCTATCCTTGTTTCATTTGTGAACAAGATCATTTCACGAAAGAATGTCCATATCGAGACGAAGTTACGAAATTCGTTAAAGGATCGCAACAACCTACTGTCTTGAAGGATCCTTTTCCAATTCAAGATAGTAAAATGATTGGTTCTTCCTCGACTACTTTAGAAGAGCCTATTATGATGATGTCTCATGTAAGGATTGCGACGCGATCGCAAGATTACGGTTCTAAGAATCCCGTTGATGGCAAAGAAGGAGAGTCTTCTAATGCCAACGCATCAAATACAACTCCTCCTGTTTCCGGTCCGCTACAGATCGAGAAACAAAATCCAGACTTGATAATCAAACCGCCTGCTAAAGGTTTTCTTCGTAAATCAGCTTTCAATCCACATGCGAGAGCTGCTCAGAATTACAACATTGTTGAAGATTTAGTTGTTTCTCCTTCAGCAATGTCGGCTTTGGAAGTGCTGCAATCATGTCCAGCACAACGTAAATTATTATTGTCTGCCATAGGAGCTGTTGATGTTCAGGATTCTAACCTTATAATCTTCGATTTAGAAAATAGTACACCACGTCTTCCTCACCAAATGGCTTTCCAGATTCCAGTGTTAGTAAAAAACAGACCTATTTTTCGGACTGTGATTGATGAGGGAGCTTCAACATGTATTATGTCGATTCAGTGTTGGAAATTGCTTGGATCTCCTACACTTAACCAATCCCCGACAATTCTAAAGGATTTTGATGGTCGAGGTTTTCAACCTTTTGGTATTTTGCAGGATTTACCCATAGGGGTCGAAGGTAAAATCGTTAATCTAGATGTGGAAGTGGTTGATGCCCCTCTAGATTACAACCTTCTTCTGGGTCGTAGTTGGTCCTATGCTATGACTGCTGTTGTCTCTTCGGTCTTTCGACTTATAAAATTCCCATATCAAGGAAAGATCGTGACAATAGATCAGTTAACTTATTTTTTGTCCGACCCAGCCTCTACAGAAACAATCCAGCATGTTGGTAAAACGGCTATCCCTTATAAGGATGTTGGAGTAGGTTTGATTAAAGATTCTGGTTTACTAGGAACTTTTTCCTTTCCTCCTCCTAACGTATCACCTTCTACTGCAAATATTCATATGATTTCATCAGACACTATTATGTTTGATGATCCTTGGATCGTACCTTCCGAATCCGAGATAGATTCATTTGATGGCATGATGCCTTTGAGTCCATTTGAAATTGCGTACCAGGCTGTACAGTCTTTTTCCGACCCCTTTTCAACCAAAGTTGATCCAATGAATGGGATCCAAGAGGAATCACTTTCTATATCTAGTTCAGTTACAATGACATTTCCTGAACTTGTTCATACAGATGAGCAAATTCGTGAGTTTTTGTCTGTTGATGATTTACCATGGGAAGATCTACATCACCGATCTTCATTTTTACCTGAATTAGATCATTTTGAAGATGATTTCGCTTCAATTTTTACTGCTGAATATGCCAAGGAACCTCGGAATCCATTGCAAAATCCTGATTCTGAGTTAAATTTGGAAAATATATCTAGAACGGTTCCAATTGACATTTCAGTAAAACCAGGAATAATTGAAAACATTCATATAGGTGCTTGTTGTACATAAGAAGAAATTTGGACTTATAAATCCCTATTTCAAGAATTCCGTGACGTGTTTGCCTGGTCTTATGAAGAAATTCCAGGAATTGATCCATCGATCGTTGTTCATGAGATTAAGACTTACCCAGATGCTAAACCTGTTCGTCAACGATTACATCAAATTCATCCTAGAAAAGCTGCTGCTATAAAAGTTGAAGTTGAAAAATTACTTCGAGCAGGATTCATTTATCCAATTCCCTTAACGGATTGGGTATCGAATATTGTTCCTGTGACTAAAAAACAAGGAACGATAAGAGTATGTATCGATTATAGGGATATTAATCGAGCGTGTCCAAAAGATAATTATCCAACTCCCTATATCGATCAAATAATCGATGATTGTGCTGGCAGTGAATTTTTTTCCTTCATGGATGGCTTTTCCGGCTACAATCAAATAAACATACTCCCTGCAGATCAACCCAAAACAGCTTTTATTTGTCCATGGGGAACGTTTTCCTATTGTAAACTACCTTTTGGACTAAAGAACGCTGGAGCAACTTTTCAACGGGCTATGTCTTACGCATTTCATGACATTAAGCACATTGTCCAGCCATATCTCGATGATTTACCTGCTCATTCATTACATAGGGCCGATCATCCCACTCATTTACGAGCAATTTTTATGAGATGTAGGCATTATCGGATAAGGCTGAATCCGCATAAATGTGTTTTCTGCGTAGAATCGGGTCGATTACTGGGATTTGTTGTCTCGAAAGCAGGCATTCACGTCGATCCATCGAAGGTCGAAGCCATTGTTAAATTTCCTCCTCCTTCGACTTTGCGCCAACTCCAAAGTTTGCAGGGGAAAGCAAACTTTTTACGTAGGTTTATTCCTAACTATGCCGAGCTTACAAAGGGTTTTACCCGGTTGTTGAAACATAACATTCCATTCTTTTGGGACGAGATCGCTGATCGATCTTTTGATGCACTTAAACACGCGTTGACCCATGCACCGTTATTGCATCCTCCCAACTACAACCAAGATTACATTTTGTACCTCGCTACTTCTCATTCCACCATTGGGATGGTACTAGTTCAGGAAGATGAATCTCACAATGAACATGTGATTTATTATCTTAGTCGAAATCTGCATCCGACTGAAATCAAATACACACATGTGGAGAAATTGGCCTTGGCAGCTGTTCAAGCTGTCCAACGTTTTAGACATTACATCTTGTTACGTAAAACCACGGGAATTTCTAATTGCAACCCCATGATGTATATTTTGACCAAACAATTGCTAGGGGGCAAATATTCCAAATGGATAGTTATCTTGCAGGAATTTGACTTGGAATTTGAAAAATCCAAGGCGAAGAAATCTTTGGTATTTGCGGAAATGATGTGCGATTTCCCCTCTACTGATACTGAAATAGTGGCATAAGAGTCCATTGCGGACGAATCTTTGTTTCTCATCAGTACACTTGATCCATGGTATGGAGATATTATTGTTTATCTCCAAACCCAATCTTTTCGGCCTGACATTTTACGAACTCAGCGACGGAAAATACGCTTCCAATCCCAACAGTATAATATCATTGGTGATACACTTTATCGACATGGAGCAGATTCTGTTTTCCGACGTTGTCTAACTCATGAAGAAGCTGAAAAGGTGTTAAATGACTGCCATTCTGGAGCATGTGGCGGTCATATGTTTGGGTATGCCACAGCCCAAAAGATATTGCGTGCAGGTTATTTCTGGCCAACGTTGTTCAAAGATTGCATTTATGCGGTTCGGAAATGCCACAACTGTCAAATTTTTGATCGAAAAATGCGTGCGCCACCCGCTCCTCTTCACCCTATAATTGCTGTTGGTCCTTTCGCGAAATGGGGTATCGATTTTATTACATGTAACCCTCACTCGGCCGGGGGGCATGCCTATATTATCTTAGCAGTAGATTATTTTACAAAATGGGCCGAGGCGATGCCTACATTTTCAGCTGACGGCAAGACTGCTGCAACTTTCATATTTAATCACATAATTGCTAGGTTCGGTGTTCCTCAAGCTATTATTACAGATCATGGAAGTCATTTTCGGAATGTCATGATGACTGAACTGACAGACCAACTTGGCTTGCGCCACGATAGTTCCACTCCGTATTATCCGCAAGCCAATGGTCTGGTTGAAGCCATTAACAAAGTTTTAGTCACCATGATTAAACGAATCATTGGTATTCACAAGACGAATTGGCATTCCATGTTATTTTCAGCACTTTGGGCATATTGAACCTCAGTAAAAACATCAACGGGTTTCACTCCTTTTCAACTGGTTTACGGTTTGGAAGTTGTGTTGCCGATTGAATGCGAAATACCGTCACTAAAATTAGCCGTAGAATTACTTCCAGCTACGTCTGAAGAGGAGAAACGTTTCTTGTACTTAGCTCAATTAGATGAGAATCAACGAAATGCTGCAATAGAAAACGAGGCTCATGTTAAAAGGATAAAAGCTCAGTATGATAGAAGTGTGACCCCTCGAATTTTTTCAGAAGGAGACCTAGTTTTACTTTATGATCAAGCTAACGACAAGCTAGGAGCTGGGAAATTCGTGCCTATGTGGCATGGTCCTTATATTGTTAAACGAAAGTTAGAAAAAGGGGCCTATGATTTGATAGATTTTGACGGTGTCCCTTTGGATAAACCCAGAAATGGGCTTTATCTAAAGCGATATTATGCTTAAATGAGGTGTGGAGATTTTTGTTAGTTTAGATTTCTTTACTGCTGGTGTGTTTTAGATTAGAAAAGTGTGCCTAGTTTAGAAGTGTGTTTTTGTCACTATTCCTGCTTATCTGAGTTTTACTCTAGATATTGCAGATGTCGACGTCTCTTCAAACCTACATTGGTTTTGCTGATGGTGCTTGTCTTAGTACACAAAACATTTCTTCCGTAGCTTGGGTTATCTATTCACCCTCTGACGAGTTAGTATCCATGCATGGGGTAAGCCTTGGTCAAACAACAAATAACATTGCCGAGTATAGTGCAGTGATTGAGTTATTGTCTGAATCCATATCATTTGGAATTCGGAGTTTGATTGTTAGGTTGGATTCTGAACTTGTTGTATTACAACTTAACAGGGTTTATACCATTAGAAATCCAGTATTATTACGGTTGTTTTTGAGAGTTCGTCTCTTGGAACGTGAATTTGATTACATTGAATATCAGCATATTCCAAGACATTTAAATACATTAGCAGATTCAATTGCTTCTAGCATGATAAATAGACATTTGCAATAATCAAAAGTAGTAAAACAAACAACATTCACATATGTACACAGATAGCCGGCAAATAGTGATATATCACAGTATAGGAGTGTTTTCAAAAAATATACATCGTCTTCGATCATAGGTTGGAAACACCTTATGATCGGCAAAAATGATAATACAAAAGTAAAAAATATGAGTCTACATGATCATCCCATCACTGATGGTGATCACGATAAGAAACCACTGCCCGGGCTACCCTGCATAGGAACCTCCTAAAAGGTCCTGGAACTCCAATCACATATCTCTGCAACCTGAGAGGAATGTCATCTATGCTCGTCTCTGGAATATCTAGAGTCAAACGCTCTAGATGATGCTCTAAATCAGTCAAAATCTCCGTTGATTGGCCTGTCGGGGCTGGTGCGGCCGCAACTGGTTGTCTTCTCTCGTAAGGTTGGAGATGGGCTGGTCTTTGTGGACCCACATCTGTTTTCAAAAAACTTTTGGTTATTAGTTTTCAAAGACGATAAAAAATTAAAAAAAATTAGAATTTAGCAAACATTGAAAAATGATTTTACCTGACTCATCCCACTGTTCCCCTGCTGGGAGAACCATCTCTCGGTCGCCGCGGAAATCTATCCCGGCATATGGAAAATCCTCTATCACAAAAATTTGGCGATCCAGCCAACGAAAATATGAAGAAGGAAATCGCACAATCTCAGTACCCTCAATAGCATGACGAGCCATCAACGCGGACCAACGAACCATTCTCGGTTCTCGAGGTCGACCGGCATCAACAACAATACTCTGTGGAGCTAACATGGGGATCCTCTCTAGAGCAAAAGAAACAACAATGGATCCATATCCAAAGTTATTCAGTTTCCCATTTTTTGCTCTGGTTAGTTGGCCTTTTACATTAGCCAACACAGCTTCACACCAGTTAAAGATGGTGCCGCGAAAACAGTCCACGGCAATACGCATTTGGGAACCAGTAGCTACATGAAGCGCAACACTCCCACACAGTTTGGTAATAGTAAAAGCAATAACTTTCAATTCAGGACGGATGATGTGTTTTATGTCAATCCGTTTGTCCCGAGGATTTGCTTGATCATTGCAAAATTCTAGTTGGAGACTAGCGACAGTCTGGCCACCTGGCCTAGTCCCAAACAAAGAAACTTGTTTGCCCCTCTTGGACAAACCAGTCAAGAAATATATATCCTCCAGCTCAATTTCGAGCCGGTGGCCACCAATGAAGAAGCACTGGTCCTGCACATTCCATCTGTTCACCAACCATGTCAAGAGTTCTACTTGTGCCCTCATGCCTGAGATGGCCCAAAATTTGTACAAGCCACATGCTTTTAATGCCTGTTGTGTGGGAAAATGGAGTATGGCGGCTTCATCCACTTGCTCATGCTCACGTTCTCGCCAGATCAGCATCTTGTCAATCCTACAATACATAAAAAGGCAAGTTAGAATAGTCTTATTTGAAATTTTTTGGCAAACAAATGAGAAATGAATGTTTCAAAATCAACCGCGCGGGTACCGCACCTACGCTTTATACACAATGCGTAGATCTACACGTGTAATGTGTGCCGGGTGCAGAACCCATGACTTTTCCTTATAGGAAAAATTCGGGGTCCGCAGGTAGCGTGTGTCCCACCTGCGGACCCCGCGGGCGAACTTTTAAACCATTTTTTGCCCCAAAAATGCAAACTAAAGCCTAAAAACAAATTTGAAACGGATGAAAAACAAGATTGAGAGGTTGTGGATTACCTGGGACTGACGGTTCTCGATTCCAACGGACGAATTTTCCAGAATCTTCACAGGAACTTTCTTACCCAAAAGCTTTTTACTTTTCACTCTGGAACTGAACGGTAAAAATGAAGTTGAAAAAGTCCTTTTTATAAGTTTTTTCGAATGGATGAATTTTTAATTTATTTATTTTTCACTTTAAAAAGGGTATTTTTGAAAGCATTTTTACTTATCTTAAAACAGGTATGTGTAATGTTTCAAGTTTTTGTGCAGAAACTGGATTTTTCAGGTGAACTGATCGTTTTTCAACAAAAGAGCATACTTTTATCACTTTTTCGGACTCTTTCAAAAATTTTACGAAAAAGCGAAACCTTGGAGTCCTCTTTTAAGCCCTTTTCAGACTCTCTAAATATGAAAAGATTGTCGAGTACTTGACTATTCAAACTCGTTAAAGTAAATGAACAGTCGTCCTTTCGGTATAAGTTTACCCCTTTTACGGACTGAAATGGACTATTTACGAAAAAGGTATACGTTGACTAAATACGGTCAATAGAGTTCTCTCCCGCATTATTTTATCCTTTTTCGGGCTCGAGAGACTAAATTTACGAAAAATTACACCCACGGAGTTTTCTTAAGTTTTTCTTCTGACTCCCTAAAACTGAAAAACACCGAGTTTCTCCTATACTGGACTCGTTAAAACTTAACAGTAAAGGACCTATTTAATTTTCAACAGGAACGAACCACTCCTTCTTAGGGTTCGAATTTTAAACTAAGTTGGACTCATTCGAAGGATGAGCTTATAACCAAGCAAATGTTATCCTCCTCAAGCTTGTCAAAAATAAAGAGGTACTTGCCAGAAATGGTGGGGGAAAAAGAGAGAAAAATGGGCGTGTTTGTTGTATTTTAAATTTTCGAAAATTCAGTCAACCACTCTTGAACACGACACTTTCATTTACCTGGGTTGGGAAGTCCTTTACCTAACAGTTAATCAAACCACATTGAAAGTCTTCAGCCGGTTTCTGGGTATTAGCTTTGGGTCAATCATTACCAAGCCATCTGCAGTGTCGTTATGTGTTCAAGAGAACAGTTCAAATAAACCATTCATCTGCAAAATATCTGTCATCCATTTTTGACCATCCCTGAGTCAGTCCTTGCCAATATATTTTCAAAATTTGATCTATGATTTCGTGTTGTGGGCTTGCCTACGACAGATCACTTTCTATCGACATCAGCATATTATCTAGGAAGTTGATCCAGAAATCGTCAGTACCTTGAAATATGCATGCCTTAATGGCAGGTTTCTCGCCTTCGACGACAGGTTGCATCATTGACCTTCAATCGAATGATTCCGTGACATGTTCGACTTCAGGTCATTCATTCACATTTCATGGATTGTACTGAGTACTTTGAGAGCCATTGACATTACTGGTGGTTTCTCTCACACTTGTTAATAGTTCACATCATTGACTGGTAATCAAGTGGTTTCTACCATGTTCGATTTCAACACATTTATTCACATGGATAGAATCGTACTAGTTCGAGATGCGGAAATCAAGACCCTGGATCTAGTTTCCACCATCCAGGCTGCGAGGAATTTTGTTGTCATCTATACAGTAGACTATTTATAAGCAGATGGTTGTGTCCATACTGTGTCTACATATATCTGTACTATGATGTATTCAAAATCATTGCTGTATCATAACGATTTCAGTTAGTTTATAGTTAGTTTTTATCTGAGTATAGGAATGCCTACCTCGGTGATGACATATATATGTATATATTTTGCATTGAATGTTTTTACAGGTTCCGACTAAGGTGTCCACAGGATGATCTTTGAAATGATAAAGTACTGCACTCTTCATATATGACAGACTCCAGCTTCATCTATTTCAGACTTTGCACTTTAGGGGGCAATTTGTTACACTAAAAACTGTCATCCTGACATTTTACTATGAGTATGAGCTCATTATTACTCATACTTCCTCCTTTTGCAAGTCTAACATATCAGCTCCTCATGTCAAGCTTTCAAAATCAGAGAAAAATTCCTAAAAATCCCCTAAACATTGGTATCACACTTTCTCTATTCATTTCCTGCGGTCCCGCACCTAAAGTTCAGCTTGCCTGCGGAACCATACCGCACGTTCCTTGTGTCATGGGTGCGGACCTCTGTAAAACTCAAAAAGGCGAGAAAGTAAAGATAAAAAGTTGATTTCAGATGAATTCTAGAAGATTCTATATGGGAATTTTCGGGAATGGATACGCTTTGAGAAGGTTCATGCATCCCTCACTTGATGGAGCTAACCCCTTGATGTAAGGAGCTAATCCCTTTGAAGGAGGATTCTATCCCTTCATATTTGGAACAAAAAACCTCCTATTTTCCACTATAAAAAGAGGCCTTGGGTAGCCTCAAAGGGAGTTCAAGCTTTAAGATATTTGAGCTTAAATGCTGTTGAGATTTAGACTCAGTTAACTAAGACTTTCTGTGAGGTTAAATCACTCATCTCTATCTGTCTTAGTTCAAAGAGTGCAATGCTTGTCAAATTAGAAGAGATTCCTGCTTCGGACCCCGGGAGGACCTGCACGACATCAAGGCACAGGTTGTAAAGGTTTTCTTTATTTGAAGTTAATACAAATATACTCATTTCTCTCATTAAACTGTCTATTTATGGTTTATTTCATAAATTCCTTGATCATTATGATGAGCATGGTTTATAATAATGTCTATACAGGTGCTGTGTAATCTTTTTTCTTTTTTGTGACTGCAGATTCACGAGGAACGTTCTTTCAAGTGCACGGGGAGAACTTCAATGAGATCAAGCAAGCGCTGGACATAAGGTAGGCCTTACACCTATATAGTGTTTTTATGAATCTTGTATGCTTAGAGAGAGATTAGTATAATTGGCTGTTTGTTGCTAGTTACTTTTAGTACTAGAAAGATCGGTCTTGTCCGCAAGACGGATTAATATACACAACATGTTTTCCCTCCAAAATCATTCATTTGCTTGTGTAGCTGTGGTGAATGTGGAGAGGAGAGAAGGCCCTAAATCTTGTGGCGATCGTAGCGGACAAACCGACCGTTGGAATTGCAATCTGTCAGTTGCAGGTAAGAGGCCTAATCCTAAGCTTTGTTTTTGATGGATTGAAATTGTATATTAGGGTTTTAAATTCCAGAAACTACCCCTACTTCCTCATTACAGTCGGGTCGCACTTTTTGGGGCAAAATCTGCGACCTTGGACACAGGTTTTGGCCTGAAAAGTGTGACCTGGCCCAGGTTTGGCCCAAAAAGTGTGACCTGCTAGGTGTGGGAGCTTTCAGTGCTGTTATGGGCTGAAATTATGTTTTGGTGTAAGATAATACAATTTTGTTGATCGGGAGGCTGACAAAAATGATGTTTTTGTGTAGATATGGTATATATACGAATAAAGTGGAGAGAGAGAGACTTAGGTACACTATGGACGGAGATCCAAGCGGATCAGGGTGTCCGTCATGCACTGGCTAGACATGGGGTTCTGAAATTTTTGGAGAACCCTTTGATGAGGGCTAGAGAGCCCTTGTTGGCCTGGATTATCAATTATTGGGATCCAGATCATGAGGCGTTTGTAGTGCAGGGGCACAGGATCGAGTTGACGGTCCAGGATTTGTATTTCTTGACTGGTCTCCCACCGTTGGGGATGGTGGGAAATATGCAGCCAGTGTTACCACGGGGGCGTAACACTATTGAGTTTTTTGAGCGACATTGTCGACCGAGTGTCCGAGTCAAGGGGACTCGGATATCCATTGGGGATCTAGAGAGGTTGGAGACCCGGGCAGTGGCCGCAGCAGTGTTGCGGATCTTGGGTAGTCAGGCGCTCCATCACATCACTGGAGGGTAGATTATGATTGTAGAGAGTGTGTTGGGTGGGACCTACTATGGGTGGGCCCAAATGATGTTGGTGTCGCTGAAACGACAGTTGTCGCTATGTAAGTGGCAAGTGAATCATGATTGTGCGTATGGGACAGTATTGTGCTCTTTCTTCTTTGAGAAGATCCCGACCTTACTACCTCGTATACAGTTTCCTGATGGGGGCCCGAGAGAGCCTCGGATGCGTCGGTGGGGATGAACTGAGTAGAGGAGGAGGAGGGGTGGTCGGGAGGGTGTTTCGACCAGAGTTCTTTGCCCATTGGGATCAGATGCCATTATACATAGACGACTATCCCTATAGTGGGATGAGTTATTGGGGAGATCCGGACTTGCCACTGCCACCTAGTTGAGTATGGGGACCGGATGGTAAGTGACAAGCAACTAACCTGTTATGTTCCTTTTTATAGTTTGTGACTAGTATTCATGGTGCTAATCCTAATATTGTTTGGGATGCAGATATAGCTCCGGTGAAACCGGCCGAATATATGGGACGACTAACAGTAGCAGGCGCTACAGGCACAAGTGGATCGAGGACAGGACATAATGATTAGATGGCTACACTGGTGGAGGACCTTCGTCGTAGATGTGAGGGGTTGCTGACCGGTGTGTCGGAGCGTGGTTGGCAGGATTTAGACGACTGATACATAGAGTTGTGTATTGGGCTCCCGTTGGAATGGCGAGGGATCATGCGATGCATGGCGATGGCCGGGCAGACGGTGCTTGATCTATGAGCTACGGGAGCAGACCCGTTGGCTCGGGATCCTCCGGAGAGGGACTAGGTGTGGGGTAGGTGGTGCCCCCTAGTAGTGATGTAGGGGCAAGTGGTGCCCCCCATTTTTGTAGTAGTGGTTTTGTAACATGCTATGGGCATGTCATATGTTTCAAAGTATATGGACTTTAAAACACATGTTATATATATATGAGTTTTATGTGTATTTTGTGGATGCTATTGTCTTATGTGTGATAAATTCCAGTCTAGAACATGGTTTGCGATCTGATCTACGTAGTGATTGTGACTTCTAGGGATGTGGTTGAATGAAATAAATCTAAATTCCAGTATCAAAAGTCTCACCCGTAAATATTGTCTAAACAGGATAGGATTATGCACACGGTAGACGCCATTAAGTTGTAAGACAATAAGCAGGGAATCTAAATAAACTTGTAGATGGAGGATGCGATGGGAGAGAGCGTCAGCTAAGAGACCACGAACGACATCATACTCGGACTGGTTATTGGTGGCGGTACCAATGCAGACCCCATTTGCAAGAACAAGGGTATGCACAGGGGTAAAGATGGCCCAGGCGGCTGAGGTGAGGTTTCGGGAATACCGACTCGCGCCATCAGCATAACCAATGTAATGAGTGGATGAGAGGGTCGAGGAAACAGTGTCACAAGATAAGAGAAGTGAGGAATATCGGTGACTTGTGTTGTGACATACATCATAGAGATGGATGGGAGTATCAGGGTTAGGTGAAGAGAGGGGAAGGTGGTAGAAACCGCAAGAGGCAACAAAGCTACCGAGATCATCGTTCATGGAGGAAAGGCGCAAAAATGGGTTGTCAGGGGAAATGACAGAAGAGCAAGTAAAAAGATGGTCAAAACATGAAGAGCCCAAGAATGGCGCTGAAGAGGGATCAGATGAAAAAGGCGGAGTGGATACGGAGGGGATATACTACGAGGGTTGGGCGGATGATGATAGGTACAAGAGAGGAGCAGCAGATTCAGACATTTCAACATCAGAGGGAGGGATGTCAATGGTGGCTGGAGGATCCTCGAGTAAACTCGACGCATATTAAGCAAGGATGGGCGAGGCAGATTGATTCTGGTCCACTTCATACTCGCGAATGACCTCTAAAGAGGCGCGGTAATGCGTGAGGTGGGGACAATGGTGAGAATAATGGCCATGGACACCACATAAAGTGCATGGTTTGTTGGTACGAAGGGCCTTTGGGTTCTAGGTTAAGGGTGCGGAGGAAACAAAGGTTTTCGGGGCTTACGCTTCAGGGAACGCGACTTTGACCATGGGTTGGATACGGGGCAACTCAAGACAAGTATCGGTGGCGTGACCGGTAGCATCACACAAAGCGCAAGGCTTGGTGGGTGGAGGGGGAGTAGGATCGGGAGCGGTGGATTTATCTTTGGATGCCCCCCTGCGAGTTTTTCTTTTCTTACCCGTAGCAGTCTCAGCATGAGGAGGGTCGTGCGACGGGGCTAGAGGTACCGTAGCGGTGGGAGGAGCAACAAGAATTGGTTGAACTGGTGTCACAAAAATGTATGGTTTAGGGTGGCCAGGAGGGGTTTCGGTTGGAGGAGTAAGATACCATATCGGTATGCCCAAAGTTAAATTAGGTAGGGAAAGGGTGGCCATGAGAGGAACCGAATAGACGCCAGCGGGAGGGCCAAGGAAAGGGATTTGACCGGCGGAGTAATGGCCAGGAGGGATGGTTCCTAAATGGGGGAGGCCGGAGGGAACCGAGGTGGGAGGATAAGGAGGTTCCAGGGTGTGAGGGGGAGGTGAAGGACCCAGTGGGAGAGTTTGAAACAGTTGAGGCGAAGGGCTAGGAGCAGGGTGAGTCAGATGAGGAGGAGGTTGCTGACTAGCCGGAGCAGGTTGCGGGGGGGCAGCCTGAGACGATTGCATCATGCAAACATTTGTCGAGCTAGGGTCAGAGATAGGAGGGAGGGGGGATCTGGGAAGGTGCCAAGCAAAGAGGAGTCTTTGTAGACGCCAGGGGAGACACTGGTCAAAGAATTGATAATTTGCTTATTGGTGACAGTAGAGATGGTGGACTCAGGTGAGGTCTGAGATTTAGGTTTATGATACGACAACTGGGCAATGGTGATGATCTTGCCATTATGAGGGAAAAACATCTTGCGGTGGACTGCGGATGGGATGGCAGACATGGCATAGGTGTAACTATGCCCTAAAAGGATGTTGTAGTCGAGAGGGGCATCGATAACTTCAACGTCGACACAGACAGTCTTACCAGCAAGGGTGATAGGGTAGTTATGAAAAAGACCAATGGGTTGGGAGGCTTGGCCATCCCACACACGGAGGGTGATGGTGGAAGGGTCCAGCTCAGGGGATCCGAGTTATTTCCAAACCGAAGCAGACATTACACAGGTAGATGCCCCTTCATCAATAATACAACGAGCGACATTGGCATTTCGGATTTTGACTGGGATTTGGAAAGCAAATGAAGGAGGAAGAGGGGGATGGTCGGACTGACGAGCGTCGAAAATAATTAATAGGTCATCAGCAGGATCTACAACACCCATGGCAGATAGTAGAGCTTTCTTTTGAGAAGGACACGACTGGAGGAGTTCCAGTGTTGAAATGGCGGCTGGAGATTTTGCCAGATCATCTACTATGCTGTAGGAATGGGCAGCTTGACCAAAGGCAGCATTTCGGCGTAATGGACCCTTAGGAATTTTTGGGTGTACCTCAACTTTGGGTGGAGGGATTTGTAAGGGACCATTGGGTGTCGATACAGGCTCTATAGAAGTTGAGGATGGGGACTCGGAGACAGATGGTACGGGAGGCGGGGAGTATTGACGAGACCGGGTTTGAAGGTTAAGGTCAACAGTGAGAGGTTGGTCAGAGGACATCATAAGAATCTGGTAATCAGAAGAACCAGAAGGAGAAGGTTGAGTGGATGCTGGGGCATGAGGGGATTGAGTAGCCACAAATCCTTGTTGAGGGAAAGGATCAGTAAATACAGCGGGCTGAGAGGTAGAAGTAATGGGGGGGACAGGGGGAGAGGAGTGTTGTCCCCGAATGGTGGCCTGAGACTCCCACATCTATTGCATCTGTGGTAAGACGGGACAATCATGAGTGTAGTGACCGAAAACACCGCAACATGAACATGGCTTATTTGTGCAAAGCGGCCTGTCCTGCTTAGGTTGGGAGCGCTGGTGCTAGGTAGTGGTGTTAGGGTCAATACTAGAAGGATTGGGTCCCCGATTACCAGAGGAAAATGGATTGCCTCTCCTCCGCCGTTGAGAAGGAGGAGGAGCAGTCGCACCGTGTTGCGCAAATACGTGCCCTGGAGGGGGTAGTAAGTGCAGTGTGGGGGTGGAGGAGGCGAGGGAGCGGGAGGTCCAAATGTCGGAGGAGCTGGGACACTAGGCTGCAGATAAGGGTAAGGGTGAGAATGGGAAATATTGAGGTAAGAAGGAGAGTGGGCAAAAGGAGGAGGCATGCCAAATCCTGGATACATGTTACCGGGATGGGGAAAGGTGCTGGAGGTGCTGGCCCCGCCGGGAGGAAAACCATAGGGCATAAGAGGTTGAGCGGAGGTATGAGACATGGCTCCGATGATACCGTCGGTAGAGTGAGAGGTCTCAGAGGCGTGAGTGCCCCCGGGCTTGGGGAGATCAGGAAGGACAGTATAAACATAACCAGACTGGGCATAGATAAGGTCATATTTTAAGGCGATTTGAAGGGAGGCTTCTTCGGTTTGGGGGAAATGGGAGGTGACATCTTTGCCAATGGTAGGTAAGAGAGAGCGAAGGAACCAATCCATGTAAACTCTATCTTCAAAGGGGGGAGCACGGCATAAGCTTCGTCTTCGACGCCACTCCTGGACATGAGCGGAGAGACGCGTTGAAGAGGATTGATGAAAGGAGGTAAATAGTTCAGTGCTAGTGTCGTATCAGAGAGGGAGCTGGAAATAAGACAAAAAGGCTTGGGAAATGGTTGCAAAAGTGGTATGGGAAGAGGTGGCTTGATCAACATACCATTTGGATGCTTCACCGGTAAGGGTGTGTTGGAATAAACGAAGATGAATGGAGTCATCGGTGATGGAATTAGAGGAGCACCACATGTGGAAAGATCGGATATGATTGGAGGGATCTTCACTAGCAAGGCCTTCGAACTTGGGAATGTCGGAGGGGAGCTTGGTCGGCATAGCAGGCCAACTAACATCGTGGTGGATAGGATCATTAATAATCTGATTGAAGTCGGGGAGACTGAGGTTGGCCATATATGGAAGTAATGGGCCTGTCGAGGTAGGTCCCATAGTGGTTCCACTGGAAGCGAACCCAGCAGTAGAACTGGGGTTAGGGCTAGGTCCAGAACTAGACATGGTGGAGGTAAAGGGGGGAGAACCAGAAGGACGGGGAGAACCCGAACAATCAGAGGAAGAGTTGGAGTGCGGACTCGGGGGAGGACTTACTTGATGACGACGGGAAGGAGGAAGTCAACCAACCGGAAACTGAGGGTGAAGGCCAAGAAGTCGTCGGGATAAATGCCTTGGAGGCGCAATGATGATGGGAAGAAGAAGGACCGACTAGGGAAACAAGGTACAAAAGCAAGACGCGACAAGGGCAAGGAGGTGCAGTGTTGATTAATTTTAGAGTCTTTGCCAGGCGGGGTTAACCAGGCTCTTCTTCACTTAGGGTCAGTGTGTGGCGTGTGTTAATTTTAATTTATTAAACCCAGATGTTTTGAGCGTAAAAGAAAAAGTGTGCTGCGGAATGGAAAAGAAATCTGCAGTAAATAAGAATGAAAGAACAGAAAATTAGCATCTAAAAAGGAAGCAATCGAACCCAAGAAGGTGGGTTTCTCAAAACTAGTCTAGAAGGGGCAGAGCACGCTAACAAGAGACCAATAGATCAAAGGTCCGGAGGGACTGGGATCTAAAGGAGAAATCTGCTGGAAAGTTGCAGAAAGCAGCAAAGAGGCAGGGGCAAGGTTGCTGCTAGAAAATAGGAAATCAGCTAAAAAGAGGGGGTCAAAGGGGTGACCCTAGAGATGAACCCAAACAAAGCGAAAGGCAGTGTATAGAAAGGGAAGAAAAGCTGACCTGTGAGGATCTGAACAGGAGGTATCAGATCTGAAATAAGGCTGAAACTTCTGGAAATTCAGACGTCTGAAAACAACAACAAACTCTCCCACAAAAAGTGGAGGGAACTAAAGCCCTAAGGGGCAAGAGTCCCACTTAGGTGAGTGAAATAGATCAGCAACAGGTCTGAACAGGTGGAGATAGAGGATGGAAAACCCTGACAGAAGCTTCAGTGAAACCTAGAAAAAGTGCTGGCAGATTGCAGAAAAAATTGTAGGTCGCAGATTTGGGCCTGTTTTCAGGCCAGGTTGCAGATTTAGGGCAGAAAAGTGCGACCTCAAGGCCAGGTCGCACTTTTTGGGCCGATAAGTGCGACCTGCAGATCCGGGTCTGGCGGCGGCAGATTTCAGAAAATTTTGTCGTCTCAGCAGCGGCTGATGTCGGTCACCTGCGCAAAAAGGCCAGAAACACACGAAAGTTAGAAATTTGAATGTTTGAGGGTTTTAGAGGGGAAAAATAGCATAAAAATGGGAAAAAATAAAAAATGGAAGAGAAACCCTAGGGTCTGAAACAGCTGGATATGCAGGAAGATAGAAAACGACAGTGGTCGCAAAAGAAAACCCGTGTGGAGTCGCCAATTGTTAGTATGATTCTTTCGTCGTAAAAGATCACTTTAGCTATGCATATCAAGTAGCCCTAACATCAAGTATGGCTGCAAAATATCCTTAAGTTTTCTGCATAAAATTAGATCTAAGCATAAAAGATATTAAGCAGATAAGATATAAAATGGCTCCATGCATCCAATGAACAAGACAAGAACAATGTATAAAAAGAATCTTATATTATATTAAAGAATGGGGCACCTGAGAGGAAAACAAGAAAGGTGTTTTCCAGTTCTCCTCAGTGGGATGGGTTCTTGGAAGTCCTCAGTGCTTCAGATCTAAAATTCCTCTCTTTGGTTAATGTGGAAAACCCTAACAAACATGGAACTCAATGGGAGTTCAAAATGCAAACAAATGGAAATGGTGACCAAGAGTAGATCTAGTGTGATATAATGCAATGGAGGTGACTAATGAATGGGGAAAACCCTTCTATTTATAACAAAATATTGGGGTGTTCTAGAACTCGGTGCATGAATAAAATATTATTAATCACATTCTAGAATCACCCTTTAGGAATATTTTATTATATTTGTTGGAGGGAAAAGGGTTTTTGACTTGGTTCAATTCCTTTATTTATAAAGAATAAATAAATGAATGATTTATTTATTATTTAAGGGAAATGAGGGGAATATAATTAAATAAATAATGGTTTATTTAATTATTTAAAAATGATTTAGTCAAATTTAACTAGGAATAGTATTTAAATAATGATTTAAATAACTTATTCTTAGGAAATAATTAAATAAATAATGATTTATTTAATTGATTACCTTGTTTTGGGTTAAATATGACCAAGAAATGTAAACAAATGTGGTGAAAGCAATTGAAAGCGGATTTTACTCTTCTATAAATTAGTCTTACATTTGTGTAATTTCTGTTCATCTAACGATAATGGGTTAGATGACCAAAAATGGTGTAACAATGATGAACCAGACAAAGAAGTTTCTCACTTCCCAGGAAGTTGCACAACCTAGATTCAAGCCAACAAGAAAACCAACGTTATGTGGATGCTCAGGATCTCGCCCAAAATGGAAAAATAACTCTCCCACTTATCGACTCATGCAAATTCCCTTAGCACTGCAATGGCATCACCGGAAGATAGAAGCTGTTGGTTCACGTGGCGAGAGCTAAGGTTTTCCTCAGGAGAGAAAGGTTCTGATATCTCCAAAAGAGAAATGTAGAAGGGATAAAACCCCAGGTCACAGATTGCTCAAGGTCGCAGGTCGCAAGTAGCCTCAGGTCGCGAGTCGCAAATAACCCTGGGTCGTAGGTCACAAATGGCCCAAGTTGCAAGCTAGCCCAATGGTCAGGAAGACCAAGAGTCAAGGGCAACTCAAGAGTCATCCCAACCTATATGTACAACTTCGAGAAAGGATATTTGGGACTTTTAGCTCTGCATTTGAAGCCAGTATGATAGAGAAATTGGTGCTGCAGAGCTAGAGGCACTTAGCTCTTGGTATCAAGTAGAGATAGAGGTAGCCGGGCTAGGGTTTTTTGTATCATACATTGAGAGGAATAGCCCATGTTCAAATATTGGGTTTTGACGAGTTGTAAACATGTATTTGACGTTGTAGCAACATTAGTAATATATTATCTTTTCCATCACTGATTCACGTGCTTGTTTGTGGTGATAGTACTAGCTATCTGATATTTCACTATGTTGTATGGATTCTTTCATGCATGCAATTGATTATGAACTAATTCACATTGGTTGCATGTATGTTTGCTCTTGAATCAGTGTTTATTTATTCCTTTCCACATCGGTGATCTATTGTGAACTACTTTGCAATTAACTTCTAGCATGTTTTCTTTCATGTATGTTTGACTGGTTTTTCGGCTTCCTGATCCCACTCACGGCATACCCCCTTTTTATTTTGCTGTTTAGACTTGCTTGTATCTTTGTGTATTGTTCGTCAATATTGGGATGTTTTTTCTTAACCGATTGGTCGTTTCACCTTTGCCTCTGCTCCATCATCTTCTCATCTGACAACCAAGAGTGGAAACACTTATGGCGGCAGCCGAGCCCACATACCGGATGGGGCTCCTATCCCAAACGGTGTGAGGTCTAATTGGGACCTTTCACCGGGGAGAGTCCCCTTGTTGTCAATAGTACAATTTTTCCTGTCAACACCTTTATGGATGCTTAATTACACTTGAAGCATCAATCCACGTTCTTCTTTATCGAATTCAAGTTCATCATAAAACTTAGATAAAAAAACATGTATCTTATAACCCCTAGTTTCCTATGGAGACAAAAGAAAGGATATATGAATTGTAGCCATGGTTGTTGCTACCCATGGGAGGCTCTCAAAATTGAGTTCTTCATTGACCATGATACTAACCTATCTGGGTTGAAAACTGATGGTGGTAGCGGAAGTACATACATAAATCCAACGCCCACACTATCTTCTTTCTGTGACAAATGATCCTCAGTTTTTTTAAAATATCTCAGAACCACTCCCATATAATAGTCTATCATGCACATTAAGGTCTGGTCCATGTTTCACAGGTGCTTGAAGTCTCGAATGGATTCTTATATATTCAACAAAGGAATGGTGATGGATGTATGGAAGAAAAAGGTGTTGTTTACTTGTGTTTCCCAATTACAGATGGTGTCGTTACTTCTCAATTGTTTTTCCTTACCAACAGTCAGATTTTTGGTCGACCACGATATGAGAATTACAATCCCGACTACTGACAAAAACCCCTCCAGAATTTCAATCCCGACTACTGATAAAAATCCCTCCCGAGAATTGTAATAACTAGAAAGACCATATTCAATTGTGGTTTATAAACAAAAACTATAATACTTGTACATTATACCTGTATCTGTTTACCTATAAATTAACCTATCATAATGCTTATTATAATTGTATATAAAATAAAGATCTTAGTTCTTATAATAGATATTTTATTCACAACTTAGGATTAACATAATGCTTATTATGCCTTTTTATATCACATATTAACTTTGTGTTTTCTGCTTTTTAGTTGGTATGGGACTATTGTAATCGATTTTTTTTGTTGTGGTATTAATTCGTTTATCATATAAATTAAAATTTGCCATACTTATTTCATGGTTACCAAACCTATGAAATAGACGCATAAGAATTTTGATTGTTTTATAAGGCTTTTTATTGAGGAAAATAGGTTATAAAGTTTGTATAATTTCTATATTGTTCATACAATCTTTAGAAACTGAAACTAATGTCGGTATTAGTTCACTGGCATTAAATTTTTGGTTCTTTTTCACTTACGGGTGGTCTATTTATATATATATATATATACATGGTCTTGTCCGGTGAGTGGCACGCCATTGCACATACGACCAGGTCGCCACACCACATGGCTGCGTGCATGATATTAACATGTAGTGGTTCTTCAAGTTTTTCAAGTGCAGTAGAGGCGGGCGTGCATAGGTTATGGTTATCCAGTTCTAGCTGATCATGATATATGTCCATAGCCCCCATAAACATATACAAAGGAGAATCTACGGTTCAGCTTCATACACACCATCTCAACCTAACAAAAACCCGTACAATGGCCACCTTGCAGAAATTTATGAACGTTTTGGTGAACAATGGTCTCTGCTGGAAGAAAACTGGAACGGGTAAAAACACTATTACATGTTGAGATTTTATTCTTATTTTTAATTAAATTTGGAGAAAAATCTCATGTAGGTGACAACAATAGGATTTGTTGCTACATTGGCTCCATCAATTTCTGATGAGGAGTTAATGCATCCTATATTTGTTGTGAGAGAATTTATGAGTTTGTTTTCATTTACAGCTATAAAATGTAAGCCCGTAGAGGCAAGTGAGTATGATGAGGAATGTGTAGTGAGGAAGAGCTGAGCAGATGAGAAACTCTGCTATTGTATTTTCTCCAATTGATGAATGAGATTGCCGATGCCCTGTTAGGTGGACGTAGCCCAGATTGGTTGGGTGAACCACATTAAAATCTGTGTCTTTATGATTGTTTCTGTTGTGTTTTATGTATATTTATTTTTTTATTCCGCTGCTGAGCTCAACAATTGGTATCAGAGCTTGAAGTTGGAGACAGGGCGACGTTGCTAGTAGCGAGCGAGCCGTGGGTCGGGTTCTGCGCTTCATTTGGGACTTGTTGTTTGCAATGAGGTCGTGAGCTGTGTCAAACTCATGAACTGTCAAAGCCATTAAGCCTACTATTGTGCAAAGCGTAAGAGCGGAGGAGCCGTGGACTGTTGATTGTAAATACAGTGGATTGTTAAATTTAAATGCCAGAACATTCATCACAGCAAAGCCGCATAGAACTTGAGTATGGCTATAGAAATCAAACACGGAATGTACGCCGGCGGTGGCAGCTTGGAACGGTGAACTGGCTACGTTGAACAGGAATTGTAGCCAGAGAGTATTCAAATGCCGTTTTGCACATTGGTTCAACAAAGTGAGGAATGCCAAAGTTTTTTTTAATGCCATTCAAATCGTTTTTTTAGTGGAATGTTCAAAAAAAAAAACAAAAGAACAAACGATTTGAAGTTTTTCAACATTGATTTATATAAATCGATCTGCCTTAAAGTTTTAGTGCAATGTTTCTTTTTTTTTAAACAAAAAAAAAACAAATCGATATATGAAAAAAAAGGATTTGAGTTTATATTTAAATCGATTTGTATCGATTTGAGTGGTGGTTTTAAAACTTAAATCGATTTTATTAAAAATGGTGGCACTTTATTCGTTTAAGAGGAGGTGGCCCATTATAAATCATTTTTTAAATGAAGTCACAAGTTGGAACTTCATATTGTACAAGTTTTAAATCGATTTGTAATTTTAATTCCATTTGCATATGGTATCAAGGGAAAGGCATTTTATTGGAAGAAGGGCATTTTTATTTTTTTTAAGGCAAGGGCTATTTTAATCAAAAATAATTCCTTCTGAAATTGAATATTTTTGTGACATGAGCTATTAAGCTATGGAAAAAACACAAAGTGCCCAGTTTGAAATCGAGAAGTTCAATGGAAAAAACAATTTCGAGATCTGGAAAGTGAAGATGTATGATCTACTCATGCAACAAGGTGTGGCGAAGGCGTTGTTGGGAAAAGCCAAATAGCCTTACACCATGACAGATGATGAATGGAGTGACTTGGATGAAAGAGAACTGAGCGGCATTCGACTGTGTTTGGCAGATGATGTTTTGTTTAACATCGTGTCAGAGAAAACTGCTGCTGGTTTGTGGAAAAAGCTTGAAAAGTTGTACATGACAAAATCCTTAACCAATAGGATTCTTCTGAAGCGACAGTTGTACAGATTGCGCATGAAGGAAGGTACGACGATAACTGATCATCTGAATACCTTTAATACTCTCTTGGTGTAGTTAGAAAGTATAGAAGTAAAATTTGAATCAAAAGATAAAGCTGTAACTTTATTATGCTCGTTGCCCGAGTCATGGGATCATTTTTTTACTTCTATAAGTCTTAGTTCATCAGAAACCCTTGAATTTGATGATGTTTTTGGAGCTTTGTTGTCCGAAGAAACAAGGAAGAGGTCAAATTCAGAAACCTCCACATCAGAAGCAATGATGGTCAGAGGTCGTTCTAAAGAAAGACGCTTCAGTAAGCACAACAACTCGCGTTCAAAATCGAAAGGGAAGAAGAGTAAGGTAAAGTGCTGGTTTTGTGGCAAATCAGGACATTTGAAGAAGGACTGTTGGAAGAGACAGGAAACATCCAAAGGAGACTCTTCGACAGAAAAGAAAGAAGCAAACGCGACAGATACAGGGTCGGCATCCATTTTAGGTATGAGTGATGAAGTGTTATCAGTTGGTTTGTCTAATCATGATCAACATTGGTTATTAGATTCTGGTGCATCAAATCACATGTGCATTCATAGAGAGTGGTTTAAAACTTATAAATCAATCAATGATGGAGTTGTTTACATGGGAAATGATGTCTCGTGTAATATTGTTGGAATTGGAAGCATCCAAATTAAAATGTTTGATGGGACAAATAAAATTCTAACTGATGTAAGACACGTACCTGAACTAAGAAAAAACCTCATTTCACTAGGAGTACTAGACACTAATGGATATAAAACCTTTATTCAAGGTGGAGTAATGAAAGTTTATAAAGGAATTTTACTAGTAATGAAAGCAAAGAAGGTTGGAAATCTTTTTTAGTTAGAAGGAAGAACAGAGTCAGATCATGCTTCTACAGTGTCTGAAAACGACAGTAATTCTATTTGTTTATGGCATCAAAGGTTGGGCCATATGAGCGAAAGAGGATTAAAATTTTTATCTAATCATAAGTTACTTCCTAGTTTAAATTCTTCTAAGTTAGATTTCTGCAAACATTGTCTATATGGGAAACAAAGCAAGCAGAAGTTTAAAACTGGAAAACATACTAGTAAGGGAATCCTTGATTATATCCATTCTGATGTTTGGGGTCCATCTCCTACAACCTCATATGGAGGATCATCATATTTTGTATCTTTTATTGATGATTTCTCTAGAAAAGTGTGGGTCTACATGTTAAAGAAGAAGTTTGATGTATTCACAGTTTTCAAACAGTTTAGAGCATTAGTTGAAAACATCACTGGAAGAACCATTAAATGTTTAAGAACTGACAATGGTGGTGAGTTTACTTCAAAGGAATTTGATAATTATTGCAAGGATGCTGGGATCGAAAGACATAAAACCATTGTATATACTCCTCAGCAAAACGGAGTTGCTGAACGCATGAACATGACTCTTTTAGAGAGAGCAAGAAGTATGCTTAGTAACGCCAACTTGCAGAAGGAATTGTGGACAGAAGCGGTTTCTACAGCTTGTTACTTGGTAAATCGATCACCATCAACTGCAATAGGATGCAAAATTCCTCAAGAGGTATGGAAAGGTTATCCATGTGATTATTCTAAATTGAAAGTTTTTGGTTGTGATGCATATGCTCTAGTTCCGAAACATCAGCGTTCTAAATTAGATCCTAAATCAAAAAGATATATCTTTGTTGGATATGGTGATGGCACTAAGGGATACAGGTTGTGGGATCCTACTACTCACAAGATCATCGTTAACAGAGATGTTAAATTTAATGAATCTTCACTTGAAAATCCAGATGTAGATGATAAATTGAAACAAGATAATGTACCTAAGCTTCAACACATTCAGTTTGAAACCAGTTCAAATACTGATGATAGTCCAGATGAACAAGTTTCAGATTCAGATCATGAACAAGTTTCAGATGCAGATCATGAACGTGTTTCAGATGTTGATCATGAAGAAGTTCCTACAGACAATAATCAGCAAATTGGAGAAGTACCAGAAACATCTTTAAGGAGGTCTACGAGAATCAGACGTTTTCCTAGAAGGTATGATGATTATGTTACTTCAGTTGCTTTAACTGCTAACGATGATGAACCTTTGTGCTATCAGGAAGCTATAGAAGGTTCAAACAGTGGTAAGTGGAAAGAGGCTATGAAGGACGAGATGAAGGCATTAGACAAGAATGCCACATGAGATCTGGTAGAACTTCCTAAAGACAGGAAAACTGTGGGATGTAAGTGGGTTTACAAATTGAAGAAGGGTGTTGATGATACAGAAGACAGGTACAAAGCGAGGCTGGTCGCGAAAGGTTTTTCTCAGAAAGCCGGCATTGACTTTCATGAGATATTTTCACTAGTTGTAAAAATTGTTTCAATTCGGATTGTGTTAGCATTAGTTGCTTTACTTGATTTAGAGTTACAACAACTAGATGTTAAAACTGCATTTCTACATGGAGATTTAGATGAGGGGATTTACATGGAACAACCAGAAGGGTTTGTTCAAAATCGCAACAAGAAATTTGTTTGCAGGCTCAAGAAATCATTGTATGGTCTGAAGCAGTCGCCTCGACAATGGTACAAGAAATTTGATTCTTTCATGATGAGTCAAAATTATATAAGAAGTGAATATGATCATTGTGTTTACTTTAAGAAATTAATTAATGGCATGTTCATTATCTTAGTGTTGTATGTTGACGATATGCTTTTAGCAAGCAAAAGCATAACAAAGATCAACAGGTTAAAGGCTCAGATGGCTAGGACGTTTGATATGAAAGATCTAGGAGCAACAAGACAGATTTTGGGCATGGATATTTTCAGAGACAGGAGCAATGGTAAGTTGTGGCTATCACAACAGAAGTATGTTGAGAAGATACTCTTGAGGTTTGGTATGAACAATGTGAAGCCTGTTTCAGTCCCTTTTGCTTCCCATTTTAAGCTTTCTTCAAGTTTATGTCCTAACACTAATGAAGAAAAGGAATATATGTCTCGAATTCTATATGCCAATGTAGTAGGTTGTTTGATGTATGCGATGGTTTGTACTCGACCAGATATTTCACATGCAGTTGGGGTTGTCAGCAGGTATATGGAAAATCCAGGAAAAGAACACTGGTCAGCAGTGAAATGGGTGCTTCGGTATCTGAGAGGCACAAGTGATTACTGTATCACTTATAACAGGAGTAGTGAATTTGTTTGCGGATATGTTGATTCCGATTTTGTAGGTGATTTGGATAAGAGAAGGTCAACTTCAGGGTATGTCTTTACTCTTGCAGGTGGAGCTATTAGCTGGATGTCAAAGCTACAGAACATTGTTGCTTTATCCACTACATAAGCAGAATACATAGTTGCTTTGCATGCTTGCAAAGAAGCGGTTTGGTTGAAAGGTTTGTTTGGTGAGTTTGGTAGGTTGCAGGACAACATCAAGTTATTTTGTGATAGTCAAAGTGCAATTCACTTGGCTAAAAATCCCACCTATCATAGTAAATCAAAGCATATACCTATCAAGTACCATTTTGTAAGACAGGTTGTCACTGAAAGGGGAGTCTCTCTTGAAAAGGTGCATACAAAGGAAAACTGTGCAGACATGTTCACGAAACCAGTTTTGTTAGAGAAGCTACGATGGTGTCTGGCTTCTCTTGGCTTGCAGAAAAGATAAAAATAATAATGAAATAGGGTATCAGGCTAATTGTTGTCAAGGTGGAGATTGTTGAGATTTTATTCTTATTTTTTAATTAAATTTGGAGAAAAATCTCATGTAGGTGACAACAATAGGATTTGTTGCTACATTGGCTCCATCAGTTTCTGATGAGGAGTTAATGCATCCTATATTTGTTGTGAGAGAATTTATGAGTTTGTTGCCATTCACAGCGATAAAATGTAAGCCCGTAGAGGCAAGTGAGCATGATGAAGAGTGTGAAGTGAGTGGAAGAGATGAGCAGATTATTTCTCCAGTTGTTGAATAAGATTGCCGATGCCCTGTTAGGTGGACGTAGCCCAGATTGGTTGGGTGAACCACGTTAAAATTTGTGTTTTCATGGTTGAATGCTGCATGTATGTGTCTTATTTGATTTAAATTCCGTTGCGTTAACTCCAACATAAAATCCATAGATTATCACTGCGCTGAAACACTACCAAGAACTTGACGTTTCATAATATAAATATCTTTCACCTAGACATTGATTGTATCAAACACATAATGCACACGAAAAACATTTTCATGAGAAAGAATTATGTATAGGAACAACATCGAGTGCAAGTTCACAGGTATTGGGAAGAGGTAGCCAGCCGATGGGATATGGATTGATTTTGAAGAGAGAAATTTGTCTCTGTAGCAAGTTAAAGTAGGCCCAAGAAGAGGTAGCAGAGAAACATCATGGACAAGCTTCTTGTGGGATGAATGAATAAGTCTCATTTCAATAAATCAGTTCACGAACAGAGGACAATGGATGGAGCTCCGGAAAGGAAAGTAGGCTCATACCAATGAAATGAGCGAGAAGGTTGTATTGCTTTCTTTTAATGGAAATGGGTACTGGAAGAGGAGTGGCCACTGAAGATACTAAAAACATTATTGCTAAACTGCTGAACAAACTCAATTCAAGAGAAATATGGAATTTGGAAAATGTTACCAAGTTGGAGAATAACTTCGAAGTTCTAAATACTACTGAGCAAATTGTATTGCGATCTCAACACTTTCTTCAAGCTCTACCTAACTTCGATGAGAGGGCTTTCAATATTACTAGGAGCAGCTATAGAAATGGCAAGAGAAAAAACCTTGCAAAGGTCACAAAATTTGTGTATATGGTAGATCGAGAATGGGAAAGACGTCCCTGCTCAAAATTGTCTACAATAACTACAAGAAATAGGTTAGTGGTTTCTTTGATGTCTTCATTTTGGTCACATTTTCTGGAAGCTTTGAGATTGAATGGCCCTCTGTTTTTTGTATCTGTCTATGTCAAGTTGGGTTGATCAAGATAAATTAGCTTCATAAGCCCACAGTGAAAAACCACCCACACACTCCCATCAAAACTAGAGTTCTACCTGAAGACAATGTTTTGATAAAAAAGGTTCTATGCATTGAAGCACTAAGAGAAAAAGCAGGTTCAGTAGTGGAATCCTATGTTTATTCAAAATATTAGGCAAATGACCCAATAGCAGCATCATAAAACCAAAAGCTAAGTTAATACTAGAACCAAGAGTAGATCAAGACCCCGTAGCAACACTAACTAATAAAATAACACCAGTATGTTGGTGTATTACAGCTTCACATGGCATCCTCCATGTCTCACATGGTTGCTTTGGGAATAGAGTAGTAGAGCGCATGGCCTTCATGTCGGGTGCACATGGCACATGAAGGTCATAGTTTAAAATTTTGGTTCCACAAAGCACTTTTGTCACTTACAATGTCCGCATGGCTTACAAGTTCCTCACTCTGAATTCCTGGTTTATAATCGTTAGCTTTAATATTAATGCTCAACAGTAAAGTGCTGGGACCTGTTTGCAAAGTCTATAATCAACACAACGAGCTTAACTGGAATTATTATCGTATTTTTGATGATCTTCTCCCTCATGCTGGTCGCTTGTAGTTTATAGACAAAAACTCCATACGTTACAATTAAGGATTCTTTTAAGCAATCAATGGTCACCAATTTTGGAATGCCATGGATACTAGCGGTCTTCGTTGGGTGGCCTGACAACTCTGATGTCGTCCGGTGACCATTTTCGCAGTGGAGTCAAGCATACTATCCTGGATCACTAGAAAACTCATAAGAGAAGAAACCAACTTTCTCGTTATATTTATTTATATAGTTATATAATATAAAGAATAGAATATATTTATTTTTATAGTTATATAATAGTTATCAATTTGAAACAATTTGTTTCATAATTAGTATTATGCCATATAAGCTAGTTTATTTCTACAATGAGTTACTCGTAGTATGTTAAATTAAACAACCATGGTATGTTTTATGCTTAAATTTAGTTTACTTCAATCTTCTTTAAGGCCCAATTCAAATTTAGCAATCACATAAACTTGAAATAAAACACTGATAGAGCATAATAATAGATCAACTGAAGACAAGCCAAATAATATATCATAGTTTGCAATTCTTCCTCTCTAGAAAATAGATAGATAAATGTTTGTTACAACAGTCGACAGGATGCCCTAGCCAGCAAAGTCTTGAGTTGGCCAAACCAACTTCTCCAACATCCAAATCAACCTTTTTTCAAGTGTTACACACACCCCTCAAAGACAGCTCCAAAATGTCAATGCAAGTCAATAGCAAATGGTCAATGCAAAAGCCAACACTGCATTCAACAAATAACAATCAAAGTCAATGCTTCTCCTCAATATTTTTCTCGCAAATACGACCTCAATAAATCAGAATTTCTGTCCAAGAAAGAGGGTCAAACTCAAAGAATTTACTCACGATCAATGCCTTAGCAAACCCTAGAAACAATATGCAATTTTCAACAACTTCAGATTCACACATGTGAGGGAAGGAAGCCTCTCATAGGTTGTACGAACCATTCAGATCACAAGTAGAGTGTGTGATGAGATGATGATGAAATGAGCATCATATCTCTGTTATGTATATCCATCAGTGAGAGTGTGTGACACATCTGTTGGGGCTTGAGAGCCTACATTACAGATCTCGCCGACCTTGTCAATTTGCACATGTGTGGAAAATAAAATCAAAATATAAATTCTGTTCATCCAAACAAGATGATATTTAGATCAATCTTGCACCTCTCCGAATGAGAAATCCAAAGGAAATATAATCATCATCATATGAGCAATGGAACATGGAGTTTGGACCTAGTTTCCAAAAATAAACACTCCCTCTCAACTAGGGAGAACTCCATCTGTCCACCTGTGTCATCCTGTCATCAGTACCATCGTGTACTATCATCATCATCATCATCATCATCATCTTGCAATCCTATGTCATCTTGTTGTAACATGCTTTGCTGATCAAAGGCTCAATATTTAGATAAAAAATGAAAGTGCTCATAATTGATTGGAAACTGAACGAAATCGACCAGACTTTCGCCAAGAATCCAACTCAACTTGTTTCATCAAAAACTGACTTCGTATGATGAAGTTATAGCTTACTGATGAGCGTGTAGAACAGATAAATTTAAAAAAAAAAAGGCAGAACAACGACATGGCATCTCATTCATCATACAGGGAATATTCTTCAGTTTTTTCCCAGTGGTACTGTGACAAGTGTAACAACTAGATTTGCTAGTTTGGTTTGAAAGTGAATTTTTTTTAAGGATTTGCTCCTAAGGTTGAATTCAAATTTTTTTGTGTGGGAGGACAAACCAACCAGGGATCACCATGTGTCACCTCTGGTGGACCCTCTCTAGCTCCAAGGTTCGAATTTCATATATGTGCTATGGTCGAATTTCAATTTTGTTATGGAAGGCCGTATTAAATTTTATGCAGGTCCAAGGTTAGATTAATTATATGGTGGCATATGTTATTGTATTCAACCTAAGGTTTTGGGTTATATATATTCTGGTGGCAACTATAATCCAAAGTTCAAGCATTAATCAGTGGAGTGCATTGCATGGGATATAAACCATAGTCGAAAGTTTATAATGTGGAGAGCACAAACCATAGTTCGAAGGCCATATCCAAGGTTTAATATATTTATTTGCGTGGATTTAAAAGTGGTGCAAAATATATGAATAGGGGCGGAGGTCAGGGTCGAACACGTGACCTCCCCCCAAACATTACCACAATTTTACCAATGGATCACGAGGCGGGGCTTGTAAAATCTCCACACCCGATTTATATTTGAAGTATGCGCGTTCTCCGAAAGTGGATGGAGGGGGCTAGCACGCGGGCCAACCCTCCTCCCATACGACCTTTTCACATGACCTCCCACCAAATGCCCAAACAAAATATGCTTAGTGCACAATTAATTCTTCATTATCAACATTTAATCCATTGTTTAAAATTAATTGATCCAGTTCCTAATTAGTGGCAGATTTAGCAGGCTTATCTATTGTCTTCTCTAGATTTGGAGGAGGAATCTAGGGAAAATTGTAATTGTCCATATCTTGAGCAATTTTCAACCAATTTTGGCTCAGGAAGAGTCATTCCTAGAATATTTGCTTGCTCTAAACACATCGGAAAAGGTTCCAAGGTAGAGGATCAATTTTATAGGTGTTTTTGGCATTTTGAAGAAAATTGAAGCCTAGGGCCACTAGGAAGGAAGGCCATGCCTAGATCAGCTGAAGGCCAATTTGAGCAAATGAGTAGTCATTTTTGATAGATTTTGACATCCTAAACTCATTGGAGTATGTTTCAGGAGGATTTGATGCATGTAAACAACAATGTTTTCACTATTGAGCTAATACAGAGGCCCAAGCCATGGAAGCTGGACCAAGGGGATGTAGCCCAAGAGGGGTGAACTCCTTCATCAAAATTTTGTATCAATTAAGGGAATTTTGAGGTCTAAAATGAACCTTCTAAGTAAATTATAAAATAATAGTGGAAATAATAAAATAATAATTGATTACATCATCAATTTTTAGATGGAAAAAAAGAAAAAACTATTTTTTCAACTCGTATTTTCAACTTATCTCCCAAAGGTTTTACTCAAATTTCGAGTGGGAATAATCGTTGGATGAAAAATTTAATTCCTCATCCAAGGAGTACCCGTGTTGCATACTTTTGATGGACCCTACTACACAAAAAATGAGAAATACATGAAAATTGTGATTGTAATCACGTTTTTTAATGTATTTCTCATTTTTGGTGTAGCATAGTCCATCAAAAGTATGCAACATGGGTACTCCTTGGATGAGGAATTAAATTTTGTATCCAACAAGCACTCCCACTCGAAATTTGAGTAAAAAATTTGGTAGATAAGATGAAAATATGAGTTGAAAAAGTAGTTTTATCATTTTATTATTTTTTAATCTTTTTACCCTTTTACTTAAAAAATGGTGAATCATCCCCCATGGTTGATGTAAAACCTCAATTGGACTCATGAGAGTCACATAGTAACCCGAAGTTATTTTACTGACCCGAAGTCAGTTTAGAGGTAAGAACATCATTAGACTTGATCCCAGATCAAGGTGTTGGACACATCACATCCTAGACATAGAGAGTACAACAATCTCCGATGCATCCATCGGTCTTGCTATTGTTCTATATCCACATTTCTGAACTCATTGACCAAATGAGAGGTACTTCCCATGAGTCTGAAAGTCCATGGTTAGGCTGCATGAGGGGCATAGATAAAATATAGGGTGAACCATCTCAACATCATGACGGTGGTGTAGAAGCACAACAAGGTTGGGAAATCCTAGCCTTGTGTGTGCTCATAGCTCCAAGAAGTTATCCCCAAACCCCTTGGAGCTCATAGAGCTCATTGTCCAAACCAAACAAGATCCTCACAATAGGGTCTTTCCATGATTCCAAGATTCTCATGAAAGGTTAAGAATTTAAACTTTCTCAGGGACTTCATGAGAATATCCGCGACCTACTCATCAGTTCCAATGTGATCGAGCGTTACGGCGACTTGCTGTACCATATCCTGGATAAAGTGGTACTTAATATCAATATGCTTAGATTGATCGTAGAACATAGGATTCTAAGAAATATGAATCCCACTCTGGTTATTGCAAAGGATAATGGTGGTATCTAGCACATGTACAAAAAACTCACTAAACAACTTTCTCAACCAAAAAAATTCACAATAATCCATACTCGTTGTAATGTATTTGGCCTCAACGGTGCTCAAAACAACTAATTTCTGCTTCCTTCTCATCCAATATATCGAAGCATAAGCCAAGGTGAATCAACCATCTTGATGTGCTCTTACGATCCACCACACTGCCAACCTTATCGGCATTGGTATATCCATGGACTCTCAAACTCCCAGTAGTGTATCTCAACCCATGGTTGATTGTGCCCCGAAGATATCTCAATAGATTCTTGGCACCAATCTAGTGAATGTGATGAGGCTCAACCATATGTTGACTCAAAGTGTTCACTGCAAAACATACGTCCCGACGGGAGTTCACTAAGAACATCAAAGCCCCTACGAGTTTTTGATACTCGGTGGGATTTCCCAGCTCAGGCCCAGCAACACATCCACACAACTTCTTAAAGTTGAGTTCCATTGGTGTCGACACATACTTACAGTCTACCATTCCAAATCTCTCGAGAAGCTTCACAATATATTTTCCTTGAGACATGAAAATCTCACCTGGATTTTGCCAGATCTCCAAGCTTACGAAATAGTGCATCATTCCTAGGTCCTTCATTTTGAACTTGAAATCTATCTCCCTCTTACATTGATTAATTAGAGGGTCAGCACCTGTCAGGAGGAGATCATCTAAATAGAGAACCATAATGAGAGGCCTTTCATTATCAACCTTAAAATAAAGGTTTAGATCAACATCACTATGAGTGAAGCCCAGCTTCCATTAGGGGAGTTTTTAGGTCTAAAATGGGCCTACTAAAGAAATTGTAAAATAATATTGGAAATAATAAAGTAATATTTGATTATAGCATCAAATTTTAGAGGGAAAAAAAGAAACACTATTTTTTCAACTTATCTCCCGATGGGCTTACACAAATTTTGAGTGGAAACACTCGCTGGATGCAAAATTTGATTTCTCATCTAAGGAGTACCCATGTTGCATACTTTTGATGGACCTTGCTACACTAAAAATGAGAAATGCATGAAAAACGTGATTGCAAACACATTTTTCATGTATTTCTCATTTTTTGTGTAGCAGGGTCCATCAAAAGTATGCAACATGGGTACTCCTTGTTTGAGGAATTAATTTTGCATCGAACGAGTACTTCCACTCTAAATTTGAGTAAAACCATAGGGAGATAAGTTGAAAATATGAGTTGAAAAAGTAGTTTTATTATTTTTTATTATTTGTGTTTTTTTACTCCAAAAATGGTGAATCATCCCCCATGGCTGACATCATCATCTTGAATCCTATTAGTTCTTATAAAGTTTATTTTTGTTGTGAATTTTTCTTAGGAGGCCCATTTTAGACCTCAAAATTCCCCTAATGATTAAGTAGCTATCGATCCTCTCATACCAAGCCCTAGGGGCTTGTTTCAAACCATAGAGGGCTTTCTTCAACCTGCATACATTTGAGTCTCTATCTTGGACTTCGAACCCCGGAAGCTTCTCCACATACACCTATTCCTTGATTGAATGATGTAGAAAGACAGTCTTCACATCCATCTGATAGAGACTCCATATTTGTGTTGCAAGAAGGGAAATGATAGATCAGACGGTGGTATAATAGGCGACAAGTGTGAATATATCATCATAACCTATGCCTTTATTTTGAGAGAAGCCTCAGGCAACAAATATTACCTTGTACTTTTCAACACTTCCATCGGATCCATGCTTGATATTGAAGAGCCATTTAGAGATGAAAACATATTTGTCCTCTGGTCTTGGGACCACTTCCCATACATGATTCTTAATGCTAGATTCATATTCTTCATGCATATCATCCTTCCAAACTTGATTCCTTACGACATCTTCAAATGACCCAAGCTTAGATTATTCAATTGTACTCATGGATGCTAGGTACCCTTGGTACCTATTCGACTTCTTAATTTCACGAAATGTCCCCCTTGGGGCAACATGTCTCTCGGCATCTTCGAGAGTGTCCCTAAGCCATGAGGTTATCCTTTTATTAGAAGGAGGTGGATCAACAGGATCCACTGGTCCTTCAACATCAGGCATAGGTTCATTCTTTAGTTCTTCTTGCCTTCTAGCTTCTTCTTCTTCTTCTTTGTCTTCCTTTGAACTTGGAAGATTTATTACTTTATTTAGGGCAACATATTCATCGAAGGTGACATTGTGGCATATCTCCACTTCTTTTTGACTAGGCACTTAGATTCTATATTCCTTCGAGGTTTCACTATAGCCCACAAACATTCCCTTATTCCCAAAAGCATCCAGCTTGATTCTCTTTTCTTTCAATACGTAAAAATAAAAAGGACTTCCAAAAAATATAAGGTGGGATACATAAGGCTTTTTACTAGAGATGACTTATTCGGTAGTTTTGGAGTCCAACGAAAAATGTGGGAATCTATTTTGAACATACAAAACAGTGTTCGCATCTTCTCCCCATAGAAACTTCGAAATACATTGGTCATATAACATGACACAAGAAGCTTCCAAAATGGTTGTATTATTTCTTTCAACAACACCATTTTTCTCAGGAGTATACACAGTTGTGGTATCTCTCTTAATTGCAGCTTCCCTGCAAAATTCATTGAATTCATTTGACTCATACTCGGTCCCATTATTGATGATCAAAAATTTGATTTTCTTCATGGTTTGATTTGAAACCAAGGCCTTGAAGGTACAAAACCATTTGAATGCTTCTTCCTTCTTCTTCAAGATATATATCCAAGTCTTGTGGGACAAGTCATCTATAAAATTCATGTAATACGAAAATCCTCCCAAGGATGTTACAGGAAACATACCAAATAGATTAGAATCTATCAATTGCAAGCTATCTAATGTCTTTGTGACACTAGAGGGGAAATGTCCCCTTGTATGCTTCCCTTCAGCACAACATTGACATATACGTTCATGATCATCTTTGAACTCGGGCATCCCTGTCACCACCTTCCTTGATTTGGGAAGGGCTTTGTAATGAAGGTGTGCAAAACCTTGGCGCCATAGTTCGGTTTGAAGGGTGGTATCACATGACATGGCCCCTAATGGACTTACTCCAACCTGATAAAGTATATCAACTCTAAAAATAATAGTAAGAGCTTATTTGAAGTTTTTCTTCCAAATGCGTACCTTTCCATCAATGAATGCCACCTTGAATCCATTGTCTTCCATTTCCGAAATGGACACAATCTTCTTTTACAAATAGGTACGTACAACACATCTTGTATGTGGAGGACTTGACCTTGAGATATATGAAGGGTCACAATCCCTATTCATTTCATAGGATTTATGGCATTGTCTCCAAGGATAGTTTCTAAATTAGCATCCTTCTCAATTAGATCAGAGAGGGATTATTTATATCCAGTGAGGTACCTTGAAGCACCATTATCAATCAGCCAGACATCTAGGGTGTCGGGAGGAGATGCAGCCAAAGAGGGAAAATAAAAGAGTATTTTCATTTTTCTTATTATCAACAACATTGGACTCATCATACCTAGAATTCCTTGTCCTCTTGAAAGGTTGGCCATTTCCACTTTGATCATAAGGAGCCTTCCTCTTTCCTTTGAACCTGTTTTTCCTTTGATTTCCATTCCCCCTGAATTTGTTGTTGTCATCATCCCTAGGAGAGTCCCTTCTATTGGGGCACTCTCTTGCATAGTGACAAAGCTTGTTACAAGTGTAACGTCCTCCCTTTCTTCCTTTGGGCCCTGCTCTTCCATGGTTTTGATTTCTCGGACCACCATGGTTCTTCTTCTTTGCATGAGTGGTAAAGGTAGTTGGGTCACCTCCATTCCCATTTGAGGGATGGCCTCTTTCCATAATTATTGTCTCCTCTTGAGTGCATATTGTCAAAAATTCATCAAAATCAGGATTACATTATTATTTAGAATAGCAGTGTTGAATACATACCATTCCTGGGGGAGTACTCCAAGAGAAATGAGGACAAGCTCTTGATCAACTACCTCTTCTCCTATGGAAAGGAGATCATTCCTCATTTATGTGAGCCTCATAAATATGATTGCATGGATTCATCTTTGTATTTCTTGATATTATTCAACTTGTTCTTGAAGAAAAGAACTTGGTTAGCATTGCTAGCCTTGAACATGCTAACAAACTTATCATACATATCTTTCGATGTGCCCAACTTGGAGATATAAGCAACCAAGTGCTTATGTATAGAATCCCTTATAATCTTCTTCACTTTGACTTCCCCTTTTCTATATTTTGTCTTTGTGGTAGCCAATAAATTTTATGGAGGCTCATGAATCTTCCCCTACACATAATCCATGACATCTTCATCTTCTAATACCAAATCCAAAGAAATCTTCCAGGAATGATAATTAAACTTATCAGTCAACTTATCATCGGTATTGAAACCCTTGTAGGTCGAGGAGGCCATTGGTACTTGATAAGACTTCTTCTTCGGTGATTGATTTTTATACTATCTTGGGCTTTGTCTTCACCTCAGCTCTGATACCATGTTAAATTTAGAAAACAATGGTATGTTATATGCTTAAATGCAATTTACTTCAATTATTTAAGGCCCAATTCAGATTTATAAATCACATAAACTTGAAAGTAAAATTTTGATATAACATAATAATAGATCAAAAAAAGACAAGCCAAATAATATATTAGAATTTGTAATTCTTCTTGTCCAACAAATTGATAGATAAATGTTTGTTACAACAGTCGACAAGATGCCCTAGCCAAAAAATTCATGACTTGGCCAAACCAACTTCTCCAAAAACCAAATCAACCTTTCTCCAAGTGTCACACACACCCCTAAAAGACAGCTCCAAAAATTCAACGCAAGTCAACATCAAATGGTCAATGCAAAAGTTAACGTTGCAGTCAAAGAACAACAGTCAAGTTAACACTTCTCCTCGATTTTTGTGCCCTCAAATGTGGCCTCAAGAAATAAGAATTTCTATCCAAGAAAGAGGGTCAAACTTCAAGAATTTACCCATGGTCAATGCTTTAGAAAACCCTAGAAACAGTCCGTAATTTTCAGCAGCTTTAGATTCACAGATGTGAGGGAAGGAAGCCTCTCCTAGGCTGTACGAACCAATCACATCACAAGTAGAGTGTGTGATGAGATAATGATGAAATGAGAATCATCTCTCTCCTATTCATATCCATTAGTGAGGTTGTGTGGCACGTCTATTGGGGTTTGAGAGCCTACATTAAAAATTTGGCCGATCTTGTCAGTTTGCACATGCGTGGAAAATAAAATCAAAATATAAGTTCTTCTCATCCAAACAAGATTATCTTTAGATCAATATTTTACCTCTCCATAAGAGCAATCCAAAAAAAATATAATCATCATCATATGAGCAGTTAAACATGGAGTTTGGACCTAGTTTCCCAAAATTAACATAGCATTTATGTGGTATATTTCTTCATCCCTAGAAAATTCATTTTTTTATATGTAGATTTATCTTTAAAGAGAATTTGGAAGGATTTTTTATCCCTATTAAATCTATATCTTTCTGTGTAGATTTATCATTAGAGAGAGTTTGGAAGGATGGAAATGCATAAACCCTCTGCAAATAGAGAGACATTGACAGAGGAATCTACATTAATAGGAAAAAACATTGTTTCTAAAAGTGTTAATATCAATACTAGTGCGAGTGCAAATAATATTCAAAGTAAAAAGAAAGAAAGAGATTTTGCAAATCATCTGGAAGCTTATTTAGTAGTAAGGGATGGTATTGACAAGGTTCTGAATATTTCCAGGTACCATGCCAAAATAATTTTGGCTTCTTTTGTCATCTCTAAGGATGCCCTTCTGGCCAAAAGGCTTAAATATTTTGATACAAGTCTTGGAGTTAGGAAAATAATGTTAAGACTTGGAAAGTTTATACAAGATTACTTTGCACTAAAGAAAGTTTCTTTTGATTCAAAAGAAGGTATATTATAAATTGTCCCATATGGAGGGGATGATATTTACTATTTTGTGGAGAAATTAACCTAGCTTATCAAAGTTGGCCTAATTGATGAGCGATATGGTGTGAACTTGGAGATGACCAGTGCTTGGACTAAATTAATAGGATGTTGTGGAAGTATTTCCCATAATTAATAGGTTAATGTGGAATTATTTCTTTGAGACGCACAAATTTCAGACAAGTATGTTGCAGTTATCCAGTTACGACAAAAGCAGGTCACAAAGTTAGTCTCCATCATACAAGACCTTGCTTATGGCTTGCTAGATTTGGCGAACATTCACAATGTAAAAGGAACCTTGTTGAATCCTCTTCTCCTTTCAAGTGTAGGATGTCTTTCTACTCTTATTAGTGTGAAAAAAAAATTGGTCAACGTGTTAATCATGATGTGAGATTGAGGTGATCCTTTCTTTTCTCACATTCTCTGAGTTTTATAATAATCACCGTTATCTATGTTATGTCCATAATTTATAGCTATTATATTGCAGTGGCATATGCGATTTCATTCCAAAAATACTATCCTCTATTATTCCTTCATTCGCTATTAGTCACACTTGTATCTTTTGAACTTTTAGTTTGTACTATAGTTATTTTAGATAACATTATTTAGTAATAAATGAGGAGTTGCAATAAGACATAAAATAATTTTTTTGCACTAGGTGGAAAAGGTTATTTGTTTAAAGAAATGTGCTTCATTTATATGATTAATCTATTAAAGGGCCATGGATTATTTTCGAAGAGTAATAATACTAAACTGTACAATTACATGTTCTTTTAATTAGCACTTTTCTACTATGACATTGGACATACAATTTGTTAGAGACCGATTTTCATTTTTATTTCTCTTGAAATGGTTTGAATTTCTAATGGTTATTTTATATTTGAAATTATTATACAATTCGTAGGGATTGTTAGCTATATAAAATTATTTGAACGAAGAAGGAAGGAAAGTTGGTGAACGTGTTCATGCAGTATGACATGTTGGTGACTTGGGTCTTCTTTATCCATTTACTGCTGGTGTTTATGTGGCATTGATGATGCCACAGGTAGAAAGATTTAGTGATTTATTTATGGTTATTTTTTGGAACATATGAAAAATAGTATTTGATTCACATTATTGTACTTTTCACAGGAAAAAAAAAAAACCTATCTAATAGGGTTTCAGATTTCAATATAAAGCCTTCCTAAATGGAATCATCATTTTTTTTTCTGGTCATTAGTTATGTACATCTCCAAGGAATTTCAATCTCTCTAAAAATTCATCGATCCTTTTATGTCTTGAGATTATTGTTATGGGATTTTTTCTTCCATTGACTTGTGCTCTTGAGATTCTTCATGAATTTCCATTTTCTGATCATGGGAAGCTCATGTTAATGTTTTGTCTGTAATAACTATAAGTTGTTGAGAATTACTGATTGTGATAGATTTTTTTTTTCACTGACATTGGCATTGGATGTTTAAGTTAATGTGTCTATATTACATCTCGCATGAATTATTCATTTCTGGAAATGTTTATGAGTGTGTCTTTAATGTAGAATTTGGAATGACCCAAACACATATAAAAAACAATGAAATAAAATAAAAAAAACATATCGTTGCTCAACTTGTAAATCTCATATTGAATCAAGTATGTAAATACATTGTTATATAATGAACCTATTACTATTATTATTATCTATCAACTACTAATTATCTACTAACATGATTACCAATCATTCTGAACACTGGCCATCCTAATAATTTGCTGCACTAATTTTTTAATAACATAACCACAGATAATCACAAAATCTGCTAACTAATGTCAGCAATTACATGGCGAGATTGAAGCATTATTCTCAACGCTCCCCCTTAATGCTCAATGAGGGCTTACTAACTTATCTCTTAGTGCCAAAGACTCAGCTTTGGCAACTGCTTTGGTGAAGATATCTGCTAGTTGATCCTAAGTATTTATGTGCTTCAATTCAACATCATTCTTCTGCACCAAATACCGAATGAAGTGATATTTCATGTCAAAATGCTTTTTCCTGCTGTGATGAATGATATTCTTTGCTAACTTGATGGCACTTACTTTATCACAATAAATCATTTTAGGCTGAATTTACTTCTCTCAAATTTCTTCCAAAAATTTTCCGAGCCAAAGAGCTTGTGTACCTGTTGTAGTAATTGCAAAATACTCCGCTTCTGTGGATGAGAGGGAAACAACGATTTGTTTTCTTGAGATCTAGGTAATCAAACCAGAACCAAAAGAGAAACAATTTCCAGATGTGGACTTACGGTCATCCATACTACCTCCCCAATCTTAATCACTAAATCCAACAAGATTGAAATTTTCAACAGAGTAGTAATGAATACCAAAATTTAGAGTGTATTTCACATACCTTAAAAATCTCTTGGTTGCCTTCATATGTATTTCAGATGGATTTTTCATATACCTTGGAACAAGTGAAACTGAAAATGCAATATCAAGTCGTGTGTGGGTTAGAAACATCAAGCTCCCCACAATACTTCTATAAGTTGTCTCATCAACTAAATCAACACCATCATCTATACATAATACTAATCCATGAGTAGTTGGAGTAGGGGATGGATTACAATCAATCATATCAAATTTCTTCAACATATCATGTGCATACTTTGTTTAACAAATGAAAATATCATCCTTAATTTGATAAACCTCCATTCCTAGAAAGTATTTCATGAGATCTAGATATTTCATCTCAAATTCATTCATCATAGAAACTTTGAAATCATCATTCATTTTAGAACTACTACCCATATAAAATATGTCATCAACATACAAACTTATGATTAGAATAACAATACCTTCTTGTTTGTAGTAAAGGGTAGGATCATTCTTACTTCTCTGGAAGCCATTTTACTGAAAGTATCCATCAATCCTAGCATACCATGCCCTTGGTGCTTGCTTGAGACCATAAAAATACTTCTTCAACTTGTAGACATTATTCTCTTTTCCTTCCACTTCAAAACCTTGTGGCTAATCCACATATACTTCCTCTTCTAAGTACTCGTTAAAGAAGGCACTTTTCATATCCATATGATGTATGCTCCACCTTTTCTGAGTTGCTAATGAAATCAGCATGCTAATGGTCTCCTGTCTTGCTACTGGTGCAAATGTCTCTTCATAATCAATTCCATACTTTTGTGTGAATCCTCTGGCAACTAATATTGCCTTGTGTCTTTCAACACTCCCAGCATTGTTAAATTTGGTACTGTAGACCCATTTGGTGCCAATATTTTTCTTCTCATGTGGAAGCTTTGTCAATTCCCAAGTGTCATTCATGTGAATGGAATCTATCTCTCCTTGCATGTCATGCACCCAAACCTCATTAGTAGATGCATCTTCAAAACATGATGGTTCAAAATAGGCCTTGGCTAATAAAGAAAAATTCACTATCTCACCTATTGGGTTTTCTTCATGTGCTTGATTTTCACTCCTCTGATATATATCACTCAATCTCCTTACCTTCCTTGTAGAACTTGGAGAAGAAGTTGGACTTGAACTTGATGTTGAAGAAATTGATGAAGGGCTGCTTGGTGGAGTTAAACCACTAGATACAAAAGCATTAGTTGGTAGCTCAATATCAACAATTATATAATAATTCAAAACATATTTTGTCTTCTCAACATGGCCTTTTTGATGTGTTATTTCCTATATCCACCTCAGGCTGAAGGAAGGTAGAGACAGGATAACACCAAACCACGCTCAGTATGGTAGCTAGCCCTACCAGAACAGGAGAGGGCTCTCTCCGGGTCAATCTCAATCAAAAATTTTTCAAAGAGGTTTGAGATGACTAAAACAAAAACTGATCTTAGGCTAGATATGCAAATAGGAGGATTTGTTTTGGTTTTTTGGGGTTTTGTTGGAAAAAATGGAATGGCAATTTTGGGCTTGGGGATGAGGCCAAATTCTTGCAGAGTTCAAGTTGGGGCGAGAAAGGCAACGACTTTGATGCCTTAGATTAATTAAATGGATAGAAAAGACTGCTAAGGAGCTGAAGAGGGCAAGAGGGTGCAAGGATCCTCTTCAAACTGACGAAAACATATAAAACTAAACAAAATTTTAAGGCAGAGCACCAGCCAACTAATGAATTTTACCTTAGTTACTCATTTTTTTAATTTCAGAAGCAAAGAGAAGGGAAATGGCATACATAAAACATTAATGAACTTAAAATATCATGGAGAAAAACATCATCAAAACTCAGAGCCACAAGGATCCCAACAAGTGCTGCAAAACTCTGGTCTTTCCTTTGCCAAAAGCTGAAATGAATATACAATGAGGTGCCAAACTATTCCCAAAAGTCCAACCCTGAAAATGTCTCAGAAAATACATGATATAAACCATCCTAACCCCTTCCCATGCCTCTAGGAGTCGAGCTCATCCTTCTAGGAGCTGTTTCAACCAATTCTAAACAAGGAACTGAAATCTAGGCAATCAAACAACTTGCCTCTATAAGGAAGGAAACTGATTCATTCATTTAATTTTCACTTTTTAGTGAATGAATGCTCTAGAACAAGTAAATGTGAGCCAAAATTACATCATAGTCATCAAGTTACATCAAGATAGATCAATAGTTACATAAAAAAGTGAAACTAGTTAAAACTGGGCGAATTTCTGAGCTGAAAAGTGAAAATGAAGCCAAATTTCTCTATGCGCCGCGCCAGAAAACTCAATGCGTCGTGCCACTTTGGAGTTGAATTTGAGGCACTTTCCGAAGTCCAAATTGAGCTCATGATAGCTCGTTGGAAAGCCCTGTTTATCTTCTTTTCAACGCAAGTGGAATTTTTGGATTTGGATGTCATTTTCCCCTCCAAAACTTCAATCTCCCAAGACTGGTTCCTACTGGTGCAAAAAGTGGCAGAAAGGCCATTTTCAAGGTGTTTTTGACCCTTTAAACCACCCAGAACTTGATGAAATATCTCAGCCATTCCTGAGAATGCATAATTTACCATAAAAAACCAAAAAACATCAATTTTTCCTCCAGAAGATGTCCCAATCATAAGCGCGCGTAAGTGGCGCGACGCGTCGGGCAGAAAAACCTGTTTTGTGACCAAAATTTCAAAAATGACAAAATTTACTCCAAATTTGCTGAAATTTGGAGTGAAGGTCCCCCATCATGTGCGATGCTCATCCAAATATGTTTTGGCCAAGATTTGAAGTGGATCAGGCCTTTTCCGACGTTTCAGTGCCCTCCTAGTGCATGCAGTTCAGTGGTGCAATCACTGTTTTGTTCCTAGGATGTATCGGCGTCCGTCATGATGTTGCAATGTGTATGATGAGTGTATGTTTGGTTGATTGAAAAATATAAATGAAGACTTGGTGTCTTTGGCCCCAAGTGCCAAATGTGTGCCAAAGGGAAATGAGGGACTGTGAGGAATATGGAAAAGTGGGGAAAAGTGGAGTTTCTGTCAAGTGAATTCATGCAAAAACAGTCACTTGACTGTGTTTAGGGATATAGGGGGTTTTGGGAATTTAGCACAAATGATATGGGAGAGGGAAAAATGGTAGGGTTTAGGATAGGGAAAATGTGAAGAAATGATATGAGTAGTTTGGGAGTTTAGGGCACAAGGGATAAACTATAATGATAGAATTATGAAAGGGAAAGGATCACAAATGGGAAAGGGGACTTGGCAGCAAAATTACAATTTCAAAACACCAATTTCAAATCCTAAAGAAGCAGATTTTGGTATGGACATAGGGTTTATATTTCACCAATCAAAACTCTCATATCTTTTCCTCCAAACACACCAAACACGACTAAAATCAATGGGCAAGAGTTTTCAAACTTACTTGGAGCAGAAAATATGGAATTGTTTTGACTTTTTATGGAGCCGTGATGAATTTTTGCCTTGGAGGCTCTGTGCGCCGCGCACAAGCCCAGTGTGCCGTGCCTCGTGGATGCGCCGCGCCAATTGGAGAAAATCACTGTGGCAGGAGGCCCAGTGCGTCGCGCAGCCTATGTGCGCCGCGCTCTTACCCAATGCGCCGCGTGCACTCTAAACACAGTCTTGGCTTCAAAATTACAGTTTCGCCCTCTCACCACTAAACTTCGACTTTCAATCGATCTCTTGGATGCAAATGACTATTAAAACAATGAAAATATCTCAAATAGTGATGGATTTAATTTTTTGTTTCTCAAAAACCCACTTTGTAATGTTTTGGCTTGGCACTTTTTCACTTTTAATACAACTCTGTTTTTTTCAAGTTTCTTCTTTGATTTTTTGGCTTGAAATGATGGCTTCTTGGTTGATTTTTTGCAGGGATGGTAGCATTGGATTTCGGCAAAGGATGACCAGGGCTGCATTTGAAGTATTTCATGACGGAAGACTTTAAAAATACATATTTATTACAAACAACAAATTTGACGATTTCTTCCTCAAAACAGAGTTTTGAAGAAGAAACATCCTTGAGCATTATTGATGATGAAAATCTTGAAATGAAAACTTATTGAAGACATCCTCATGGCCTGTGGGCATTATTTGACATTCTAAAGACCAAAGCCTAGACCTAATGACTGAAATGACTCTTTTTTGACCAACATAGCACCTATGACTGTAAATGACTGAAATCAACTTTAATGAATTTTGATAAATTTAGACCAACCCAGTAGGTACAAACATGAGGGAGAATGAGAGAACAAAGCCCTTCTGTCAGATGATGGCATGCCCCTAATGGAATGCAAATGAATGAGCTGAATGAGACACCTAAAAATGAAATGCAATAAGAGAAATGATCTTTGACGGAGGGATGTAAAGACCGACTCTAACATGATGACCATAAACTCCCCCTTCATAAAAAATTACATCTCTTGAGACAATAAGCTTGTTAGTGAGGGGATTATACAATTTATAAGCCTTTCTTGTCTCACTATACCCAATGAAAATACATAACTCACTCTTTGCATCTAAATTTTTTTCTATTTTAATCAGGTACATGCACATAAGGCAAGCAACCAAAAACTTTGAAATGATTAACATTAGGCTTTTTTCCATACCAAACTTCATAAGGAGTCATATTTTCTAGTGCACTGGCGGGGCTATGATTGAGGATGTACATTGTTGTAGCAACTGCATCTCCCCAATAAGAATTTCTCAATCCCTTAGTTTGTAACATGCACCCTTCCATTTCAACCACAGTATGATTCTTCCTTTCAGCTACGCCATTTACTTGGGGTTTGTATGTTGTAGTATGTTGCCTCCTGATGTCATTCATATCACAATAACTCTGGAAACATTTTGAGAAGAATTCTTCTCCACGGCCAGTCCACAAACATTTGATGTTGCACCCTTTCTCATTTTCTGGAAGTGCTTTGAACTTCTTGAATGTATCCAGGGCTTGGCTTTTGGCCTTCACAAAATATACCCAAAAATTTCTTGAGTAATCATGAATAAAAGTGATGAAAGATGATGACTTACCAAAACTATTAGTTTGCATAGGACCACTTATGTCTAAATGAACAAGCTGAAGTGGGTGATGAGCCCTCCATGTATTTCCCTTTGGGAACTTTTCCCTTGCATGATTGCCTTTAGCACATCCTTCACAAATATCCTTATGATCCTCTACCTTGGGAAAGCCATAAACTAATGCATTTGAGGTTAGAAACTTCAAACTTTGAAAACTTGAATGCCCATACTTGAGATGCCATAGCCAACTTGAATCCTCATAACCCATATTTTCAAGGTTGTTGTTATTTTCATCAAACCTCAAGGGAAACATTGTTAGGTCCCTATATTAATATTTTAGTCCCTTATTGTTATTGTTGGACCCCTGTAACTGTAACTATATTTATTATTGTGACCTTACGTTATTATTGTTAGGCCGGCTAGGATTATATTGGGGCCCCATGAACTCCTATATATAGAAGGAGGTTTTGGTCATTTGTATCATCCAAGAATTGTTCATTTATGTAATGTATTGGAGGTTTCCCCCTCGAAGTGGATGATTTATAAGGCACCAATCTCTCTTTTCTTCTATTTTTGGAGCTGGTTTCATAACATTTGGTATCAGAGCTTTGGATTCTAGGGTTTCACTATTCCAAACAAGTCATCGTGGATTTTTCGTTATAGATTTTTTTCTATGAAGTTTCAGAAGCTGAAATATTTACAAAGCGAAGCTGCAATCCTGAGGAATGTCGTGGAAAATTTTCAGAGTTGGATTCACAAAATTTTCAGAGATAGGGTCTGTGGAAGTGAGGGATTTTTCAGGCTCCCGAATTTCATCTCAAAGAGGTGACTGTGGGAAAATCGTCATAAGTCTCTCTCTGAGCATTGGATTAGAATTATGTAAGATGTGGCCGCAAGTACATGGATTGTTGTTTCCTGTGTATCAATTTTAGAGCCGAAGGGGGAAACAATGACATGTGGCATGTCATACAAGGTCGCTCTATTGAACCATTCCATAATTAGGTCATTGTGGGATATTTGGCATAACTTTGCCTTGAAGAATCCAAATCAGGTTAGACCTCTGAGATTTGAAATAAAATTTAGAGGGCTACTACAACGCCCAATTTTATATATTGAATATCGGAAATCACAAATATAATTTAGTTTCAATATCGAGCTCCTCAAAAGAAAGAAAAAGGTGTGTATTTTTTTCAAATTACATAAGTCTCGTTTGAATTTTTTTTTTTTGAATTTATTCCAAGGGAATATTGAAGAATAGATATCAGTATTGGGTTCTAAAATTACCACGAAAAATAATTCAACACCCATTAAGCCTTCAGAAGGCTCTACTATGACTCATGAAGACGAAGAAATGCAACATGAGATATCAAAATTACAAGAGAAAGTGCACCAAATTTCACTATCGCAAAGAGCAACAAAAAATGAAATGGAAGTTTTGAAGAAAGGCATGGAAACTAATATGGATGGTTTGAAAAAAATCATGGAAGATAAGATGAATGGTTTGGAAGTTAAGATGGAAGGCATGGAAGCTAATATGGATGACATGGAAGCTAAGATCGATGAAAAAATGAAAGACAACATGGAAAATACAAAGAATGATCTAAATGTAGACATCGAAAGTTTGGCAAGGTTGATACAAGAAATGGTTCCTAATGGCGAAAAGATAGTAGAGAAAACTCATGATGAGAAAAAAATAAATGTTAATCGTGATTTCATAAACTCTAATGTTGGATGGAAGAACCACCATATTCCAAATATGGATATGAGGAAGTTTTATGGCAAGGATCTCGTAACATGGATACTACAGATGGAGCAATATTTTGATCTCAATAATGTGAAAAACACACAAAAGGTACGCATTGAAACTTTACATTTAGAAAAAAATACATTTGTATGGTATAGATGGCTTTGCTCCTGTAAAAAAAATGTCACTTATTCAATTTTTATGGAGGAAATGATAGCACATTATGAGGATACAAAAAGCAACACCTTCTTTAGCCATTTTATAAATCTCAAACAAAAGGGTTTAGTGGTGGAGCACTGGAGCACATTGAGGACTTCAAAAAATTTAATATAAGGGTAACTGATATTCTAGAGGAACACAAGATTGATGTCTTCATAAGGACTTTAAAGGATAACATCCAACATGAAGTTCGTGTTTGGGAACCTGATTCATTGGAAAAGGCATTCAGGTTGGCAAGAAAAATTGAATGTAAAATTATGGCATCAAGGAAGCCTACCACTCACATATATAAATATGGAAGTGTTGCTACTCCAAGACTTCCACAACCTACAAGGTTGAAACCACAAAAATTGGAAGAAAAAAGGAAAAAAGGGCTTTGCTACAGTTGTGATAGCAGATACACTAAAGGTCATAAGTGTGTTGAGAAGAAATTATTTTACATATATTGTGAAGAGGAAGAAGAAAATGAACAAGAATCTTCCAAAGAAAAGGATGTACACTAGGAACCGACCCTAGAAGAGGAATAAATGATTCCAACCATATCGTGTAATGCATTGGCAGAAATTACCACTCCTCAAACTCTCAAGATAGAAGGACATATCAAGAAGAAAAATTTAATAGTGTTGATTGATTCGGGTAGTACCCATAATTTTATTCATTGTAAGGTAGCCAAGGAATTGATTTGTTTCCTATACCCAACAACAGAATGTCAAGTGATAGTTGCAAATGGAGGAACTATAAATTTCTCTGGAAAATTCCATAATATCAGGCTAACCATGGGGGAATATGTATTGAATAGTCCAACGCTTTTCATTCCAATGGGGGGTGCTGATGTTGTACTAGGAGTACAATGGTTACAATATTTGGGGATGGTAGCTTTTAATTTTCAATAACTTTCCTTGAAATTTTTTTCAAAAGGAAAGGAAGTTTAATTATGGGGTATCACAGGGAAGCCTGGAAAGACAATAAGCTCTAATGTCATGACAACGCTTCCGAAGAAATAAAAATGAGTTGTAATTGCACAATTATGCTCACTGGAAGTTCCAACATCAAAATCATCTATTTCTGCAAATTTCCAAAAAGTCTTGGATAATCATTCCAAGGTGTTTGAAACTCCCAAATGACTCCCACCTATTCGTGATCATGAAAATTCTATTCATTTGATTCCAGGAAGTGTTCCTCCAAACATTAGGCCTTATAGATATCCCTATGTCCAAAAGAGAGAAATTGAACGTATGATTGCAGAAATATTAGAGGCTGGTATAATTCAACCTAGTCCAAGTTCTTTCTCTGCTCTAGTAGTATTGGTGCACAAGAAGGATGGATCATGGCACATGTGTCTGGATTATAGGGAGATCAATAAGATCACCATTAATTTTAAATTTCCCATTCCTGTGATTTAAGAATTATTGGACGAATTACATGGAGCAATTTATTTTACCAAGTTGGATCTTTGTTCAGGATATCATCAAATTAGAATTAAGAATGAAGATATTCCGAAAACAACATTTCGAACTCATGAGGGTCATTATGAGTTTTTGGTCATGCCTTTTGGCCTTACCAATGCACCGTCTACATTTCAAGTGTTGATGAATTCCATTTTCAAACCCTTCCTTAGAAAATTTGTGTTAATATTTTTTGATGATATATTAATCTACAACAGGTCTTGGAAGGATCATGTTCAACATGTTGACAGAGTGCGCAAACTACTGTGGGAGAAACAATTATATCCAAAAACATCCAAATGTTTCTTTGGAGTACAAGAGGTGGAATATCTGGGTCATATTGTATCTCACAAGGGTGTTAAGGTAGACCCTAACAAAATTAAAGACATTAAGGAATGGAAAGTCCCCACAACCATAAAGAAGCAGTAGGATTTTTCAAAGTTAACAGGATATTACCGCAAGTTTGTTAATAATTATGGGAGAATAGCATCACCTCTAGCAACATTATTGAAGAAAGATGCATTTTCATGGACTCCTGAAGCAACTGAGGTCTTTGAATATCTTAAAGATGCAATGCGCCTAGCAGTAGTCTTAGCTACGCCAGAATTCACAAAAACCTTTATTCTGGAATGTGATGTCTCAAGAAATGGAATTTGTGTTGTTTTAATGCAAGAAGGAAGACCTATTGCTTTTGAAAGTCGTACAATCAAAGGAAAGTATTTACAGAAAGATATTTATGACAAGGAAATGTTGAAAATACTACATGCACTAAAGAAATGGCGACCTTACTTAATGGTAAGACACTTCAAGGTAAAAACTGATCATGATAGTCTTAAACACTTTTTGGACCAAAGAATATCTTCAGAAGAGCAACAAAAAATGGTCACAAAGATGTTGGGTTATGAATTTGAAATAATTCATAAAAAATGGAAGTTAAATGGTTAAGCTATGGGAGGCATTCAAGAAAGAATGAATAGGTGAAAGCATTGCTTTGTGCCATTTCTATTATCCAAATAGATGGGATAATCAAGCAAGGATGAATGGAAGAAGGATGAAGAAGTGTGGACACTCATTCAAAATTTGCAAGAAGATCCTAAAGACCGATACATTTAGTTGGAAAATGATTCCTTATGGTACAACGATTGCTTATATCTTTGTAAGAATCCCCAACTAAAACAAAATATTCTTTTGGAATTGCACACTTCTCCTTTAGGAGGACACTCAAGATTTTTAAGAACTTACCACACGGTGAAGAAAGAATTTTTTTGGGGTGGCCTTAAATCTGATATTCAAAAGTTTGTGGTGGAATGTTTGGTTTTCCATCAAAATAAAGTTGAGACAATTAAGACCCGAGGTCTTCTACAAACTTTATCCATTCTAAGTCAACGTTGGGAGGAGATTTCAATGGATTTTATCACATGTTTACCTAAGTTTGAGGAAAATAGTTTCATCATGGTGGTAGTTGATAGACTTACCAAGTATGCACACTTTTGTGCACAATCTAACCATACTGGAAGAAAGTACAACTGCTACTACATTTATGGACACAATTCAAAAGCTACATGGAAACCTAAGGGTTATTGTGAGCGACAGAGATCCCATTTTTACTGGAAATTTTTCGATGGAGTTATTTTCTTGTTTGGATACTCAATTAGCTCATAGCTCATCTTATCATCCTCAATCTGATGGTTAAACTGAGACAGTAAATAAATGTTTGGAAGGATATATTCGTTGTTTTGTATCTGATAAACAAACATAATGGGTCAAGTGGTTACCTCTTGCCGAATGGTGGTATAACACTTCCTTCCATACTGTAGCAAAAATGACCCCATTCATGGCACTTTATGGATATCATCCACCATCCATCACATCATATTTAAGAGAAAATTCGAAGGTTCAAGTAGTGGAAGATCACATCGAGCATCAACAAGAAGTTCTCCAACTCTTAAAGGATAACCTAAATTTGGCACAAAATCGAATGAAACAACCGACATGATCAAATACCCAACGAGAGAAGTTTTTGGATTAAAGAGAATGTATTTTTTAATGTACAAGCAACCATACAAAAAAATGTCCCTCAAGAAAGCTAAGAAAGATAATAAATTATCACCAAAGCACTGTGGTCCTTACAAGGTGTTGCAAAATATTGGTACTATGGAATACAAATTGGAGCTTCTTGCTTCTTCACGAGTGCATCTAGTTTTCCATGTTTCATGCTTAAACAAGGTTATAGGTGAAAATCTTCTAGTTCAAACAATATTTCCAGAAATTGATGAGGAAGGAAAAATCATATTAGAACCTGAAGTGATCACAGAAACAAGAACTTGACAGCTACGAAATGAATCAATTTCAGAGTATCTCATCAAGTGGAAGAACTTACCCACTGAATATTCTACATGGGAGGATGAGAATTTTATACAGAAGCACCCAGAGCTACTCAAGCGTTGAGGACAACACTTTTTTGAAGGGGAGAAGCATGTTAGGCCCCTATATTACTAGTTTAGTCCCTTATTGTTATTAGTGTAGCCCCCTTATTGTTATTGTTGTACCCCTGTAACCCTAGTATTTTTATTATTTTTCCCTTACATTATTATTGTTGGGTCGGCTAGGATTATATTGTGGCCCCATGGACTCCTATATATAAAAGGAGGTTTTGGTCATTTGTATCATCTAAGAATTGTTCATTTATGTAATGTATTGGAGGTTCCCCCCTCGAAGTGGATGGTTTCTAAGAAACATCTTATTTCTTTTCATAGGCACAACAGTGATCACCCTATTTCTCTTATTCTTATCATAGATAGTACATGTCTTATTTTCAAAGACTACTTTATAATTTTTCTCACATAGCTGTCCAACACTTAACAAATTGTGCTTCAATTGTGGAGTATAATACATATCATGAATACTTTTTATACCTTATTTTTTTTGGACCTCCACAGATCCTTTAGCAGAAACCTCCAATGGTTTATCATCACCAAGCTGGACCTTGGATTTAAAACTTCCATCCTTGGTTGAAAACAATTTTTCATTCCCTGTCATATGGTTAGAGCATCCAAAATCTATGTATCAAACATCTTTACTAGTATTTTTACCTTTGGAATATGATAAAAATAAGTGATATGGAGGATAATCATTACTTTCTCGAGCACAGTTAGCATTTTTACCTTCTTTCAATCTGCATTCTCTTTCAAAGTGGCCATACCTATTACAATAGTAACATTGAATGTTTCTCTTATCAAATCTACCTCTACTTCTTCCTCTGGAACTACCTCTTCCTCTTGAACCACCTCTGCCTCTACCTCTAGAAACATTTTGGCTTTTCCATTTACCTCGACCTTGATTGGTTTTGGCACTACTGTTTCTTTCATATTGATTATATGTAATTTGTAATTTAGAGGAAAAATATTTCTCGGCAACTTCGAAAGTTTCTTTTAATATTTCTTCATGAGACATGAAAGATCCAACCAATTGATCAAACTTTAATTGTGTCAAATACTTTATTTCTTATAATATTGATCCAGGTGGATATCGATGCCCACCCACCTATTCCATTTGGACCTGCACCATCAATTCTTGCAGTTTTTCACTTTCAGCACAACTTACTATTTTTAGCAGGTTTTCGGGTCCTGTACTCTTGGAGCCGTTTTGGGACCCTAATGATCCAGGTGGATATTGGTGGCCGCCCACCTATTCCATTTGAAACATTGCCATCAGTTATTTCAGTTTTTCAGTTTCAGCACAACTTACTAATTTTAGCAGTTTTTTGGGTCTTGAACTTCTACAGCCATTTTGAGGCCCTAAACGATGTTTTTTGGGCATCGTACATCCGGCTAATTTGATTCCATTTTGGATTCAATATTCATGTTCAATAGTTGTAGTCCTCAGATAGATCTTTCTAACGATGTATCATGTGCGTCAAACAGAGATAATATGCCAAAGTTACGACCACCAATTTACCCAAACGGGGCCCATAGTTTTGGCACTTCATCTCCTACGGTTAGGTTTTTGGATGTTTAGGGTTTTTCATTATTTCTCAAAAATAAATAGGCCTTCAAGCCTCACTGTAACACAGTTCAAAGGCATGTAGCCACCACATCTCTTCTCAAAGATAAGCTACCATCATCCTAGCTATTTTATTTCCATTTCGTTTGTAAACATATTTCAATTATTTGATATTAATGAAATAAAGTATTATTTATGCTACAACTCTATGTTTATGTATATTTTTGTATTTTATTGTGTTCTTTCATAAATCTGGATTAGTGGTATCAAAGTGGGTCTTCTCTTTCTCTGTTTTTCTTTGCATGTCCCCAACGCAGTCAGGGTATAAGGAGTTAGGGCTCGATCTGGTTGAAACCTTGGAAGATCAGCCTCACAAACCCCGAAGAACTCCCATGGCAGAGGAAAAGAAAGACAAGGGAGCAAGAGCTAATATCAAAATATTGCTCAAGGAGGCCCTCGAAAAACAAAGGAACTCGATGATGAATAGCTTTGTTCAGATCCTTCAACGACTGCCCACCTATAGCACATCTGCATCTAACATCCACTCTGGAGGTGCCACTCCCTTCAAGGTATAGGTAGACTTTGACATTCCTATATTTGAAGGCCAGATAGATGCAAACGTCATAGATAGAGGGTTGAATTTTCTGGAAGGGTATTTCTCGATCCATGATTTATCCGACCGAGAAAAGATTATTTTTGCACTCCCCAAAGCTACCCCCCATTTCAAAGATTGTTGGGAAACCTACTGTGAGAAAAAGGACAAGACAAAACCCTCTCTCCTCTCAGCCGCACCCACTTGGAATTCATTCCGAGATGGCATCAAGGAAAAATATTACCTCATGGGGAGCTATGAGGACAAGAACATCCAATGGACTATGTTGCGATCGCAAAGCGATAAAGATGTGCACGAACTAACAAATTTGTTCCGTACCCTGCGTACAAAGTTGGGTATTAAAGATTCAGAGAGGCATTTTGTGCTCAAGTACTGTAGCTATATGCATAGAAACATTCAGGAGGAAATGGAGTTCCTAAAAATTACATCGCTTGGCACGACATATTGCTATGTTGCCAGAGATCAAACATAAATTTAAGAAGAAGAAGCGAGAATTTGGATCTGTGAATCCAAAGCCAAGGAAAGCCGCCCACGAACCGCAGAACAAGGGGCAAGGCTCTTGGAACAGGGTCCTCCAAAGGCTGCGAATTGGGAAAATTTCGAGTATTTTTGTATATTTTTGGCATATTTTAGTCTAGCGTAGGGGTTTTGGGGCAGGTCAAAGCCCCAAAAGCATTGTAATGGGTCAAAGGGTAGACCTAGAGTCTGCAAATCACAATTTGTAGAAATTTGCTGAATAATGAATATTTATCCACCGAGATTATCCTGATCACATATCAATTCGAATTCATATGCAACACATAATCTCTTCTACTCAGATCATCACACATGCGGAAATAAAACAAGCGGTATGCGATCAAAAGATCATCAAAAAAATCACACACATTACACAGTATGTATGGGGAAAGCTTATAGCTGAAAACCCCTAGCTATTTTGTATATTATAATGGAGAGAACATGTAACAGTACATAGTACAATACTCCTCACAAGTACTCAGTACTATCTCATGAAGTTACACACAAACTAGCTTGGTTTTGAACAAGTCACAGGTTCAAAACTCATCCACTAATTGCCTTCCTCTATTGCGCAATCAAGGCTGGTCTAATGAGAGATCCAAGGTTCAAATCTCCTTGGCTTGAAAAAGCAATCCTCATGGGAAATTCCTCCAAGTGTGGTGCAAATATCATGCACAACTAATGTCACAACTGATAGCTATCTCAACCCTTTCATCTACCTCTTTCACTGGTCTCCACTGAACTGTCCATGCACTGTAGTGAAGTGATGTGTTATTGAGTTGAATAATGAGTTAATAATTAGTGAATTAAATAATATTTAATTCACTCCACTCATTACTAGTTGATTAGCTAGTTAAACTAATATCAACTAGTTCAACTAAGTTAAACCGAACACAACTCCACCAACTGTCCTATCAACTCCACCAAACTTCTGCCACTGAAGTCCTAACTGAATTCAACCATGCATGAGCTCACCAAACCCCTAGGAATAGCGTAATTCCTCTGTCAGATGCATGAGCCACTTCTGTAGCTCCAATTGAAGTGCTCCAAGAGAGTAAACTGAAGTTTAGAGTCCAAATATTATTAAGGGTAAATAATATTTGTTTCTATTACAGCTAAGCGGTCTAGAAATAGACTTCCACCTAAATGTCTAAAAATAGAGTCCATATATTTTTACCAACATGACCAATACTCCAAGAATAGCACATTTTGCAACTCCTAGACCATGAGTCCATACTTGTATGTCTAAAAATAGACATAGTCTAAAAATAAAATTTGCACAAAAATACTTTTAACAGACCTTCTTAGTGAAGGCGACTTCATTTCACTAAGCTCCATCATCTTGTTGCATTTTCAACACTCCCTCTCAGCAAGATATGGATTATCTGCAACCCCTATCCTGCCTCTGTGGAATTCGAACTTGCTCCTGGTGAGCACCTTCGTCAAGATGTCGGCATCCTGATCCTCCGTGGGAACATATGAAAGCATCATGATTCTCCGCTGAACACAATCTCTGATATGATGGTACCTAATGTCGATGTGTTTGGATCTATCATGAAATACTGGATTAGCCGAGAGTTTAATGCAACTCTGGTTATCACAGTAAATCACTGTAGGCTCCAAATGCAACCCGAACAATCCAACGAGGATATTCCTCATCCAAATAGCCTCGCATGCAGCCAAGCTTGCTGCCATGTACTCGGCCTCTGCTGAACTGAGTGCCACGGATCTCTGCTTCCTGTTGTACCAGGAAACTGCTGTCGACCCAATGCTAAAAACTCCTCCAGATGTGCTCTTTCGGTCCGTTGGGCTCCCTGCCCAATCTGCATCAGTGAAGCCGGAAAGCTTCGCTCCATCCTCCTGTCTGTACCATAGACCATATCCCGATGTGCCACTAAGATAACACAATACATGCTTGCCTGCCTTCCAGAAGAGCTTGGTAGGCTTAACCATAGCTTGCGAAAGCTAGTTAACAGCATAGCATATATCGGGTCGTGTATTGACCAGATACATAAGCGACCCCACCAACTGTCGATAGACAGTGGCATCCACTACCTCCGCTGAAGTAGCATCCTCCTTCCTCCAACCACCGGGAAGAGGAGTGTCAACAGGCTTGCAGCCTTGCATGTTGAACCTCTCCAGAATCTCCTGAGCATACTTGCCCTGAGAAACAAACAGTCCTCCGCTGCGCTTCCAAATCTCCAATCCCAGGAAATAATGAAGGATGCCCAAGTCCTTCATCTCAAACTCTCGTGCAAGATCCTCCTTGCATGAAAGTATCAACGGCTCATCGCCAGTCAAAATCAGATCATCTACATACAGTACGATGATCAACAGCTTCCCCTCCACCACAATCTGGTACAGGTTAGGATCCGCCTCACTCTTGGAGAATCCAAGCCCAGTGAAGTAGCTATCTATGCGAGTGTACCAAGCACGAGGTGCTTGCTTCAGCCCGTATAGTGCTCTCTTGAGTCGGCACACATGCGACTCACTGCTGAAGATCTCGAAACCTTCAGGCTGCTCTATGTACACCTCCTCCTCAATGACTCCATTGAGGAACGCAGTCTTCACATCCATATGATGGATGTGCCATCCCATCTGCGCTGAGAGAGCTAGGATCGTCCGTATGGAAGAGTACCTTGCGACAGGTGCAAAGGTCTCCTCATAATCGATCCCCTCGATCTGTGAGAAGCCACGAGCGAAAAATCTCGCCTTGTACTTCTCCAAACTCTCGTCAGCCGCCTGCTTCACTTTGTAGATCCATTGCGAACCCACCACTGATTTCCCCTCCGGTCTTGGGACAATCTCCCATGCACTGTTTCTGACGATCGAATCATATTCTTCGATCATGGCATCTACCCATGCGGGTTCCTCCACAGCTTCCTCAAAAGAGGATGACTCCGTCACGACACATTGACTCACAAGAGCCATGTATCCAGTGTACCGATCCGGTGACTGCCTCTGTCTGCGCTGTGCTGTAGGTGGTCCTACAACCTTCTCTGCATCTCGAGTCAGTCGCTCAGCTTCTGTAGTGCGCATGCGCCCTCTGATGGTTGGCGTTGCATGGGTGGTTTCTTCCACCTCCTGAAATTCCTCTTGTGGCTGATCCACATCCGGAAGCTCCTCCTTAGGAACTAACAACTCCTCATCTGCATGCAAGTGTAGCTCCCTCTCAAGCGAACACTGCATGGCTTTCTCCTCCTAAAATCTTATATCCCGTCGCACAACAGTCTTGCGACTGTCTGACAAATACACCCGATAGTTGTGAGGTGTATCAGTGTACCCCACAAATATTCCAACCTCAGCGGTTGGATCCAGCTTCCTTCTCGCATCCTTCGTCACATGCATGTAGACAGGAGAACCAAAAATCCGCAAATGGGAAATATCAGGCCTCTTGCCAGAATAAGCCTCCTCCAGTGTACTCATGCCAAGAACCTTGTGAGGACAACGGTTATGCACATACACTGTTGTATTGCATGCCTCAGCCCACAAGTGAAGGGGTAGGCCCTGATCATGCAACATCGCCCGTGCAGCACCCACGATCGTTCTGTTCTTCCGCTCAACCACCCCGTTCTGCTGTGGGTTATGGGGTGCGATGAGCTCTCTCCGAATCCCTTCTGCGCTGCAAAAGTCTTTGAATTCAACCGAGATGAATTCACCACCATTGTCGCTCCTAAGAGCCTTCACATGCTTCCCCGATTCCTTCTCTACTAGCGCCTTGAATTCACAGAACTTTGAAAATGTCTCGCTCTTCTTATGCATGAAGAAGATCCAGCACTTTCGAGAGAAATCATCAACAAAGATCACATAGTACTTGTGCTTTGCTGTCGAAGCTACGGAGAAAGGACCACACACGTCTGTGTGAATTCTATCAAGGATCATCGTGGCTCAACTATCCTTCTCGTGAAAAGTGGCTTTCACATACTTCCCCAAGGTACACCCCTTGCACTGATCTGACTGCGCAAGAGTGCCCTTAGGAAGCCCAGTAGAAATCTGCTGCAATATCTTCAAAGCTCCATGGTGAAGGTGGCCCAATCTCCTGTGCCACAGTTCGCCCTCATCATCTCGGCTCACCACTTCTCCCACCTTGCATGCCATTGCTGCGCAGCCATCTACTTGCAACTGATAAAGGTTCTTGACTCGAACCCCTATCTTCCGGGTCTCACCAGTAGTCTTACTACGCAGTAAAGCTTTTCCTTTGCTAAAGACCACATCATACCCCTTGTCTTCCAACATCGCCACTGAGATCAGGTTATTCATCAATCCTGGAACATGAAAAACTTCCTTCAATATGAAAGGTTTACCAGACTCCCTCTCAAAGGAAATGGTACCGATACCAGTCGCACTGTATCTACCATCATCGCCCATCTCGATGTGTACTCCAAGATCTTTTTCCTCCAGATCTGAAAACAGATCTCGATCTCCGGTCATGTGAAATGATGCACCACTGTCCAAGAACCAAACTGATCCCGCCACACTTGAAACCAAGCATGCGATCAGTGAAAAATCCAGTTCGAATTGAGAAGCCAATGCCTCTCCCGCTGCAGATCCGGCAACCTTCTTATTTTTCTTCTTCTACGGACAATTTGTGGCATAGTGTCCATGCTGGTGACAGTGAAAACACTTCACCTTGGACATGTCTTGCTTCTTGCCTTTCGCACTAGACTGAGAAGCCTTCTTTCTCTTCCCCTTCTTTGCTTTGGCAGCCAAAGCACAATTTTCTTCATCAGATACCTTTGATGAAGATCCGTCCCTGGTAGTCCTCCTTATCTCCTCCTGCATGAGATCCGCCCAAAGGTGCTCCCATCCCGGCAACTTCTCCTGACCATTGACACTATCTTGATATGAATGCCAAGCCTTCGGAAGACCAAGGAGAGCCAGGTCTACCATGTCCTCTTCTTCGACAGTCACCCCCACACTTCCCAGCCCATCTCTGCATTGAGTGAACTTCGTGAGGTATTTGGCGATACTGTCGCCTTTCTCCATCTTAATGTTTCTGAGCTTATCCTTGAGCGCCAGCTTCCTTTGGTCATTCTTACCTAGACTAGATCTGTCAACGCTTTCCACATCAAATATGGAGAATCTTTTCCATGCAGGCTGGATACAATGTGATCCTTCACGCCCTCCAACAGAATCCTTCGACATTTCGCCATCTTCTTTTGCCAAGCTTCGACTTCAGCAGGATCAGTGGGATTTTGGACATCCGTATCCACGAACTCCTTCAGTCCATTATCTTTTAATACTGCATCCATGCGATATTTCCATGCAACATAATTTGAACTGCCTTCAAGAGCATATTCGAGTCACAAACCGTTGAAAGACATTTTCAACTCCGGCACCAAGAAAACAAACTGCTGCAAAATTCGAATTCCAAGCTCAAAGCTCAACCGCTCTTGATCTGTGAGAAAAAATTATTTCTAGCATAGAGATCGACTGCAGGGGCATTTACTGGATGTATCACCTTTCAAAGGAAAGGATGGATCCAGAGGCTACCTGGCCCGCATGCAGACTCTGTCTACCGAAATAAGTTTGTAATCACTGTGATGATCAATCTCTGCTCCGATACCTCTGATACCATGTAGAAATTTGCTGAATAATGAATATTTATCCACCGAGATTATGCTGATCACATATCAATTCGAATTCATATCCAACACATAATCTCTTCTACTCAGATCATCACACATGCGGAAATAAAACAAGCGGTATGCGATCAAAAGATCATCAAAAACATCACACACATTACATAGTATGTATGGGGAAATATTATAGATGAAAACCCCCAGCTATTTTGTATATTATAATGGAGAGAACATGTAACAGTACATAGTAAAATACTCCTCACAAGTACTCAGTACTATCTCATGAAGTTACACACAAACTAGCTTGGTTTTGAACAAGTCACAGGTTCAAAACTCATCCACTAATTTCCTGCCTCTATTGCACAATCAAGGCTGATCTAATGAGAGATCCAAGGTTCGAATCTCCTTGGCTTGACAGCGCAATCCTCATGGTAAATTCCTCCAAGTGTGGTGCAAATCTCATGCACAACTAATGTCACAACTGATAGCTATCTCAACCCTTTCATCTACCTCTTTCACTGGTCTCCACTGAACTGTCCATGCACTGTAGTGAACTGATGTGTTCTTTAGTTGAATACTGAGATAATAATTAGTGAATTAAATAATATTTAATTCACTCCACTCATTACTAGTTGATTAGCTAGTTAAACTAATCTCAACCAGTTCAACTAAGTTAAACCGAACACAACTCCACCAACTGTCCCATCAACTCCACCAAACTTCTGCCACTGAAGTCCTAACTGAAGTTAACCATGCATGAGCTCACCAAAACCCTAGGAATAGCGTAATTCCTCTGTCAGATGCATGAGCCACTTCTGTAGCTCGAACTGAAGTGCTCCAAGAGAGTAAACTGAAGTTTAGAGTCCAAATATTATTAAGGGTAAATAATATTTGACTTTTCTATTTTTAGCTAGGCAGTCTAAAAATAGACTTCGACCTGAATGTCTAAAAATAGAGGTCCATCTATTTTTACCAACATGACCAATACTCCAAGAATAGCATACTGCAACTCCTAGACCATGCTCCATATGTCAAAAAATAGACATAGTCTAAAAATAGACTTTGCGCCAAAAATAGCCTGCGGGCCCACTTAGTGAAGGCGACTTCATTTCACTAAGCTCCATCATCTTGCTGCATTTTCAACACAATTTTTGGACCACAAGAAAGATTAGGCTAGATCGTTATAAACAGAAGGACATTTTGAGTCATTAGGAAGGCATGAATCAAGATTGGTGTGAATTAGGAATTAGTAGATCTGTTTGGGTTATTGGGGGAAAGGACTCCTGTTGGCTGTGTGCGAGGAGATCCTTAGTCCTGCTATGTGCGGACCCTACTGCTGTGTGCGCAGGTTGAGTTTTGGGTATTGTAAAAGGATCTGAAGGATTAATGAAAGCGGAAGGTTGTTGGAATATCTAAATCTATTAATGTGAATCTATGATATTTGTTATGTTATGCATGGTTTTGTGTTAAGCTACGAAAGTAACTGTGTTATTTTCTTAAGCTGCATTAACATATAATCTGGATCTATCTGTTATAATTTATGAAAGAATATCTGTGATAGTTGCATTATTGTTCTGTGAATTTATGATCTGTTGATTACTGTGATTATAATTGGTATTGCACATGTGGATGTGAAGGGATCTATAGATCTAGGTTCTGTGATATACAATCTGGTAATTGTGGAGTTGAACGTAGCTCTGCTTGACTTACCTACCCTCTCCCAGGGTGCGGAAACCTGGTTCCGACACCCTCCCATACTTCTTCGGGTGAGACTTTGTCCTGCGTAAGCAGGTCACTACCGAAAGGGCCAGTAGTATAGGGGTTTGTTGGCAAACCTTAACCTCTGAACCTGGGTCAGGACCCCTTGAGCCAACAAATTGTTCCATTGCTGGGACCGGGAGCATTTTGAGAGAGGGATTGGGTAATTCCAAGGCCATATTGGAAACTTGAAAGAGAATAAATTGATGAATGATTTGAACAGCAACTTCAAGAATTCACAGTAAAAGAAAACCGCAGTAAGAGGTTGACCACCGAAGAGTGGAAGAATAAGTATATTTTCACGGAGATCTACGAGATCTTCTTTGTAACAATTGCGATCGAGCTCCAGGAGTGGCTCACAAGGTTGGTCGAATTTTAGAAGTGTTGGAAGGACGAGCGGGTCACATTGTGGACCCCAGAATTGATCCAACAGTTAGAGAAGACTGATAACACCATCACTCGCACGGTGGACCACTAGGTGGACAGTGTGGTAGGAGGGTTCGTGATAGAATTTTCCATCGATCAGTTCATCTCCTACTCTGACGCAAAGTGTAGATTCTTCAAGTGTTTCTGGGGTAAGTTTTTGAAGACCTTACCATTGCTGATTAAGATATTACTATGCGAAAAGAGTATTCTATGTAGAAACACCAAATGAATAACCTCTGACCTGGATGGGAGTATGACACGAAGTGGAAAATACTATCAGACCAACCAAGAAGGAGATATATCTGTCTACAGTCCGATAAGAGAAGCAACTACTTAGAGTCCTCGAGCCACACCACTTTCAAACTAGCATAGGAGTAAGAATTCACCTACACCTCCGCCACCACCGAAGATGACATGGTTGCGCACATGAAGTTTCCTACCTTTAAGGGTGTGGGAGTTGAAGACATGGATCAGTTCTGGTTTTTTGCAGAATCGGTATGAACTACAAAAAATGTAGCTAGTGATGCAGTGAAGAAGGCACAACTGTCCCTTGCCTTCGAAGGAAGAGATTTGGACTAGTACATGGGATACATCGGCCAGCATGCAAACGCAACCATTGAAGAGATTAAGAATGCCTTGAAGCAACAGTTAAAGAAGCCTAAGTCCTATTCTCAAATAGTGGTTGATCTAAAGGATATCAAGCAAGGGCCTTCTGAGTCTGTGTGGGAGGCCGATCAGTGACTGAAGAAGGTGATCAAAGAAGGAGGATTTTAGTATGATGAACAAAATCACACATAATGGTTCATTGTTATGCTACTGCCTCACCTGTGCGTACCTATGGGTCACCAGACTTTCGAATCGTAGGAAAAATCTTTGGAGATTAATATGAAGTTAAAAGTTGCACCCAGAGATGATACCCAGCTGGGTTTCCAACAAATCCAAGGAAAACTGGAGGTGATGCACATGGAAATCCAGAATCTATGAAAGGAGCGAGGAGCGGAGGCTAGCCCTGAAAGATGGTGCATACGATGCAGGATGAATGGTCACACCAAGGATAACTTCCCTCTGTTAGCAAACTATATGTAGGCTGGGGGACCTAGTCCGTTGCACCCTAGGGAAGTTGCAAGATCAAGTGGGTCGGCGCTATGGTGCAATGATTGTCGCCTTGCGTGGCTGTATGACAAAAAAAATTGTCCCTTCCTTGCTGCGTATGTTCCAGAATTAAAGCAGCAATGGTTTAGGATCTGCAGGTCGGTAGGATCCATCCTCACCAAGATCCCTCTTGAGCACAAATGGCTCCCCAGCCAGGGGCAGGGGAGGCGGAAGAGGTGGAAGCGCATGTTGGGGACGAGGGAAACTAATCTATTATAATTGTGGAGAAGTAGGACACTTTGCGAGGGACTATCCAAACCCTTCAAGGCAGTCCTGTCGATATTGCAGACAACTGGACCATGCGATTGAAGACCGCCCAATATTGATAGCAAAGATGCAGGAGAAGCAGCTGACACCTACGCAGAATTTGCAGAGGGTTAAGGCTGAACTGTGAGACAAAGATCCAAGCATGAATGTCATAACACACAGTGGGATGGCCACTGGGGGGCCTGAGGAGAATACTGCGACCGAACCTCTGATCCAGAAAGCAGTTATCAAGCAAGAAGGTTTGGATATAAAAAATTAAAAAGAAACATTTGTCGTAGCTCGCAAATACTTTGTTGAGGTAGAGGCATCTACTTCGCAGCCACCGGGAGACCTCAAGGTAGATGAGGAGGTCAAAAATTTCTTATAGGCATGTATGAAGCTGCTGCGCAACCCAAAGGCTCTAGAAAATCTTCAGGCATTAATGGATAGCTGTGCAACATGACCTAGCCTCGCTCTGGAAATCAAGGACGTACACAAACTATATAGATATAAGAAATGCACTGGTAGGGAGATGCAGTTGACCGTGCAGATAGGTGATTACGAGATGGATCAGGTTATTTTGGACCTGGGGTCAGATGCGAATGTATTACCTAAATAGACTTGGCAACAAATGGGGGAACATAAGTTGGAATGGTCCACTATCCAGCTACATATGGCCAATAAGCAGAAGATCATACCCTTGGGGAGACTATCGAAGATTGTGGTGGATATCACAGGGGTCAATGTCTGGGCTGATTTTGAAGTCATTTAGATTGTAGAATATGCAGACCCCTACCCTGTGCTTATAGGGTTAGACTGGGCCATAGATATGGGAGGTATCATTAACTTGAAGAAGAGAACCATGGTGTTTGAGAATAATGGTACAAGCGTAATAGTACCATTAGATCCTGCGGAAGGAAAATGATACACAGAGCTGGTGCACAATGAAGAGGATGTGGATCACATCTATAAGTTAACTGTGTGAGATGAAGATTGGATCAACCCCATGGCGGATGGAGTACTCTACTGGGAAAAGGACAGTGAATGCTTCTTCGACTCCGATGGGGAGATTGAGAATTGGAAAAATCGGTTAAATGATGTCTCTGCGCTGCGATGTCTTTGGGTCACAAAGAACTTCCGTTGCATTTCCTCAGAGGTAAGAGATCTACCCTATTTTGATGGATCTGGTAACATTAGGGAATTTTTGCGAGTATTTGAAACCGAGGTTCCCAGAGAACGAAGGTTATGGGCCCTTAACCTAGCTATGCGTGCAACCCCTACACGATGGTGGGATACGCATAAGGGAGCATTCCAGGAGTGGGAGGATTGTCGGGATATGATGCTCCTATGATTTGAGACTCCAAAAGAGGTATGGGTCCAAATGTTCCTTGGCCCAAGGGATTTTCTTGAACACGTGGTTGCATGGATGGAGATGTGGGGTGACCGAACTACAAAAGAGTGGGTTCACTTATTCACTCATGCGCTAGGACCACTTCCCACTGCATGGTACTTAGATGCGGAGCTACATCAGTTCTCCCACCACTGGGATACTTTGAAGGATGAATTTTTGGGAACATTTGGGTTAGTACATGGGACAGAGGCACTTGACGCAGCTTTGCATGACATTGACACTGTAGCATGGGGTGAATCACACCTGTATGTCACACCTGAAGTTCCCATCTAGGAAACGCAGGTACCAAGCACGGTCAACTACTTCAGCCTAACCCCAAAAGAAGGTAAGGATGATCAACAAGCTATTTCTGACTCAGAATTAGACGGGATGCACACAATTACCAGAATTCTCAGGCTTCAAACAGGTAGCATTGAGACGCACCCCACGTTGGCTTATATTGGGGGTGTGGATACAGGAGGCAGAGTTATCATATATCCGACCACTCCTACAACAAGGGAACAACTGCGTTCAATTCTCGGCCATGCTGGTAATTACAAAAAGTTTGTTCAGGGGTATGCACTGATCACAACACCTCTGAAAGACTTACGAAGGAGGCTCGGTTATGTTGGGATGACATATGTCAGGAAAACATGTCTTTGGTTTTGAAGTACTTAGGGCTCAAGCCTGTGTTGGGGGAGAATGAGCAGGAGGCACAAGTGTTTAACCCAAGTGTATTAGGTATGCCAAGCGCATAGGAGGTATGAAAACTAGCCATTAGTACAATAACATCTGGTAAAAATAAAAAGTTACCGTTGAAAGGAGTGGCCCACTAGAATTTAATGGGGAGAATTTTGGGGATTTTTTACCGTTTACCTGATGGTAAGTTCCAGGTGAAGTTTACCCTACCATTGGACAACAACAGGCTAAAAAGGGCAGGATAGCTCAGACAAGGGTTCCGTCTCACTTGCAAAACTTGTACTTATCGTATTTATCTCGAACGAACTTGAGAGGTAAGATTTTTCGGGTCTACACTGTCCCTTTCATGTCTGATCAATCTCCTCCTTCTGACAGTAGCCACCTAGAGTTGGGATTCATTTTCTACACTAGGATGACAGCCACTAACCTTGTTGAACCCTCGGCACCTACAGACCTATAAATTGAGGAAGTAATGGAGATTGGGTCTGAGGATGAAGAAGTGCTCTTGATGTCGGTCACTAGGAAGGGAAAAGAGAAAGCACAAGGCTCAGGGAAGCCCTCGAAAGCTGCGAAATGGGCTGTGGGGAATCCCAGGACTTCCCCAAGGCATGCCAAGTCCTTGCGGGCAATGCCTCAGACACAGGTTATGCAGGAGGAAGCCTACCCCGCCAATCTGATCAACTAGTTACCTCCCTTCATCTGACCGCGCAGGCCCTCGACGTGCACACCAAAGAACCTCAACGACCTGATTACCTATCTGTAGATGCCACTAACCCTGGGAGAGGTCCCTGTCCTTAGTGACCCTTGCAAAAGGCTCCATGAGGTCAAATTCGATGATCACGACTTGGTGAATTATGAAGCCTTCCTTGAGCTGGCCCCCGCATTGTACTTCGACACAATTTATGCAAATGATGGAGTCACAGTCATTCCTCAGCGCTGGTTATGTGAATTGGCCGGATCCGAGCTCTTGAACCTGCTGCAGATGCCACATGTTGGCCACTACAACGTCATGGATCAGCTTGCCTGACAGTTTTCCGCCTTAATTTACGATGGCTGCCTATGGATTCGGAACAGAGTCCCCATTGACGCTGCGTTGGTTCACAAAATTACGAGCCTTCCCATGAACGGGGTGCACCCTCTGGAGCATGTGGGAAAGAAATATGAGGGGGAAACCACTGAATATGTGTGTCAGACCTACCATGTGGAATGGAATACGCGGGGCTTCGTCATTAAATATATCAGTGACCCTGCTACGCAGATGGGTACCATGTTATTAACATGCAAGCTAATGTGAAAGTGCCAGGTCGCAACCATCCCTGCTTGTGTCATTCGGTTAGCAGGTTAGTGTGCGAAGGGGGTCTACCTCAATTAGGTCCAATACTTATGCGATGAGTTCTTGACCAACATCTGCGAATCTCAGGAGCAGGGAAAAACCTTTTGTTATGTCTGGTTACTGTTCCTTATAGCCCTAGTCGCCTGGGAGGCCCCTGTAGAGTCTGTCATCCCTGAGCTCACCCCAGATATGGGTGAAGGGGCTCGGTATGCCCATTTGTGGGATTACAAGGACGTGCAATGCATAGAGGATAACCAATTCTTATGGGTCCTCTTCCAGAGTAGCGTGGCAGCAGCCATCAATTCTTGACTTCAGCTGTCCCCAACAGTATATGACAGATACAAGAGTATTGCAGCATTCCAGGTTACCATGCACAAAATTCAAATCCACGGCCACAAGGATAAAACATGGACGACACTTCCTTATATGGTAGCAAATGAGGAAATTGACAGTGTGATTGTGCTATGGTCTCTTGCCTGGAAGATAAGCTTCAAAACCAGCGCAAGGGGCATTGCAGGTACTAGCACGATGCAGGTGCTCCCACCTGTTATCATCAAGGATACTGGAGGCCTGAGCAAGAGTACAGGGAAGGACTTAGGAGCAGCTGTGAAAAAGGACACGCAGCCAAAGAAAACCTCTAAGAAGGACACTGAGGCCGAAACCTAGGTCGATTTGCAGCCATATCTGGGCACGAAGCAAGTAAACATCAGAGGTACCACCTCCCCCCAGGGTACAAAGTGAACAGGCGAGCCTGTCAAGGGGCCTCGAAAGAAGCAGCATGCCCAACAGAAGGAATAAGATGAGACGATTACGTTGATTGAGGGAGATCTCAAACAAATTGCAGATGTAGTTACACTGGCCACAAAAGACAAATGGGTAGCTTTAAAGGAACAATAGAAGGCTGCGATCAATACCATCCAAGCCAAGCTTCACACCCTGTAGTTAAAGATAGAAACGCTACAGACCAACGTGGTTCAGGGACAGACTCCCTTGACATATAGTAGTACAACACTAGTTACAGAGGAAAGTCGTCTCTATTCCTTACCTAGCGCCACCCTTGTGATCAGTTCACCTAACGAGGGAATACAACTCCAAGAAGGTGTAGGGGTGCAGTTGAATCTAGCCAAGCTGCCCCACGAAGTATTGCAGGGTCTCCAAACCACTGTGTTTTAGGAGATTCACCATCGGACCGAAAAGTACACCAACAACTCGGTGTGGCCGAGCAGACCATCACACAGCAGAACGCGGAAGTGCTCCTCACTGTCGCACAACAAACAGAGCTCGAAACCTTGATCCACCAAATCTGCATGGAGGTTACAGAATAGATGCCAGCTACAACCACCCCTTGGGATAAAGTTGAAGGATTGGTCGCAGCATTGAAGGCTTCCAGGATGGAAATGTAGGTCATTAAGATGCAGCTGGAGTAGAAAATCACTGACTTACAAACCAAATTGCAGCGCGAAACACCTCTCGAGGTACGAGCCTAGCGCCCTGCGCTGGTGAACGCGGCTACAAACACCATTACAGGGAAAATTTCTCAGGGCGCCGAGTCACTAGAGACAACCATGTAGTTATGGACCAAGGTCTTGCATGATCCGATCCTCCGGAAAATAAATCAGGACTTGCGGAAGAAGGAGTAAGCTTTCTAGTAGATCGAGGCTACATTACCCACCTTGGTTCCTGCACAGTGTTTGGCATGATTGAGGACCAACAACACCCTCCAATATGAGATTGAGGAGCTTCGCCATAAGAAGCACCTCATTGGAGAATGCTTGAAGCCTTAGGCTGCCGCAACCCTCCAGCTCTCACAGTATGTTTATGTTGTTGTTAAGTGACTAAATCATACATTGGAGAGTGTCACCGCTGCGACAGAAGGACCGACATCACAGAAGCTCGTGGATATTGCGTAGAGCGCTTCTGCTCAGAGTCAAGAAGTGTTGCCCTTGCCAGTCGCAGCCGTCAATGAATTGCGCGCGCAGGTGGAGACCCCACCACCACAGCGACTCAGGACGAGTCACAAGATTGTGTTGGGGGACTGTTGGAACAGGGTCCTCCAAAGGCTGCGAATTGGGACAGTTTTGAGTATTTTTGTATATTTTTGGCATGTTTTAGTCTAGCGTAGGGGTTTTGGGGTGGGTCAAAGCCCCAAAAGCATTGTAATGGGTCAAAGGGTAGACCTAGAGTCTGCAAACCATGGTTTGTGGACCATAGGAAAGATTAGGCTAGATCGTTATAAATAGAAGGAAATTTTGAGTCAATAGGAAGGCATGAATCAAGATTGGTGTGAATTACGAATTAGTAGATCTATTTGGGTTATTGGGGGAAAGGAATCCTGCTGGCTGTGTGCATGGAGATCCTCAGTCATGCTATGTGCGGACCCTGCTACTATGTGCGCAGGTTGGGTTTGGGTATTGTAAAAGGATCTGAAGGATTAATGAAATCGGAAGGTTTTTGGAATATCTGAATCTGTTAATGCGAATCTATGATATATGCTATGTTATGCATGGCTCTGTGTTAAGCTATGAAAGTAACTTTGTTATTTTCTTATGCTGCGTTGACATCTAATCTGGATCTGTCTGTTATACTTTATTGAAGAATATCTGTGATAGTTGCATTATTGTTATGTGAATTTATGATCTGTTGATTACTATGATTATAATCGGTACTGTGCATGTGGATGTGAAGGGATCTATAGATCTGGGTTCTGTGATATACGATTTGGTAATTATGGAGTCGAATGCAGCTCTACTTTACTTACCTACCCTCTCCCAGGGTGCTGAAACCTGGCTCCAGCACCCTCCCATACTACTTCGGGTGAGACTTTGGCTTGCGCAAGCAGGTCACTGCCGAAAGGGCCAGTAGTATAAGGGTTTGTTGGCAAACCTTAACCTCCAAACTTGGGTCAAGACCCCTCGAACCAACAAAGTCCAAAGTGGGGTGACTCAAAACAACACAACAAATCCAAATAAGGACACGGGGAAGTGGTGTGAATTTCATAATAGCCCCACTCACAACATAAATGAGTGTCGGGCCAAACAGTTGTTGGTGGACGAACTAAAGGCACCCAAATAAAATGCATCTTATGATCTTGAGTCAGAACTAGACAAAGGCAATGACAAAGGGAATCATATCATTGATGCACATCCCAGTGCCATTGTTGCCACCACCAAGATCCAGAGGGAGGATCCAGAGGATCCAGAGGAGGGGGAGCACCTCTTCCATTCGCAGATGTGGGTGAAGGGTTCTCCACTAATTTCCTTGTCAATAGCGGAAGCCAAAAGAACCTCATTTTAGCAGAGGTCTTGAAGTGGTTCAGCCTATCGACCATAGCACACCTACAACGGTATACAATCAGGTGGCTTCACCTAGGGAGACATCTACGCGTTCGCCAGCAGTGCCGCCTTCTGTACAGTATCAAGCCATTCACGGATGAGAAAGTGTATGATGTTGCTCCTCTTGATGTAGCTGATGCATTATTGGGCCAACCAAACTTATGGAGGTGAAATTCTGTGTATGATTCTAGGCCTCGTGCTTCTATTATTACTTTGGGAAATAACCTATACAGGATACCGGAGGTAGTACTGCCTCCTGTCATCTCTTTGACTACTGCAAAATAACTCATTAAGATTGTTTCCCAAACCAAGAAATTTATTTTCCTTACAACTCACTCACATGGACAGAAGAATATTGTGGCCACAACCTTGAAACAGGGCTCGCCTGCATGGCTGCAGCAGATAAAAAAAGTCATGGAGGAATACAAGGACATTTTCTCCTCACTCACAGAGGTTCCTCTACACTTCCAAGATAAGCACTCCATTGATCTGACCCCCAACACACCACCGCCTAATGTTGCCATACATACTACTACACAAACAGAATCCACAGATGTACTCTCTCAGGCTAATAAGGAAACCAAATTTACAAAACACATCCATCATGTTTGCCTGCAGGTCCATGACATCTTCAACAAATCTAATACCAAGTTCAACAGAATTTTCCTCATCTCATGGAGGATCTCAACTCAATGGGGACCATTGACTTTTGAGGAGGGAGGTATGATCCAGGTGGATATCGGTGGCCACCCACCTATTCCATTTGGACCCGTACCATCAATTCTTACAACTTTTCACTTTCAGCACAACTTACTATTTTTAGCAGGTTTTCGAGTCTTGCACTCCCGGAGTTGTTTTGGGACCCTAATGATCCAGGTGGATATTGGTGGCTGCCTAAATATTCCATTTGAAACGCCACCATCATTTCTTTTAGTTTTTCAGTTTCAACACAACTTACTATTTTTAGCAGTTTTTCAGGTCCTGAACTTATGGAGACGTTTTGAGGCCTTGAACAACATTTTTTGGGCATTGCGCCTTCAGAAAAGATGATTCCATTTTGAAATTCATATTCGCGATTAGCAGTTGTAGTCCTCGGATAGATATTTCCAACGATGTATCATGTGCGTCAAACAGAAATAGTATGTCAAAGTTACAACCCTGGGAAGTTGAAACACCAATTTACCCAAACGGGGCTCATAGTTTTGGTGCTTCATCCCCTCCAGTTAGTTTTTTGGATGTTTAGGGTTTTGTATTGTTTCTAAAAAATAAATAGGCCTTTGAGCCTCAATATAACACAATTCAAAGTCATGTAGCCACCACATCTCTTCTCAAAGATAAGCTACCATCGCCCTAGCTAGTTTATTTCCATTCTATCTGTAAACATATTTCAGTTATTTGATATTAATGAAATGAAGTATTATTTCCATTGTAACTATGTGTTTATTTCTATTTCTGTATTTTATTGCATTCCTACATAAATCTGGATCAATGGTATCA
>JAXQQM020082017.1:0-18492 GCA_034641835.2 Pinus albicaulis | reverse complement strand
AGCCCGCGCTCATTTTTGGACAAAGGTTGTCGTCCTCAGTATCTAACCTGACAACCTGTGCGATAGTTTACAATAAGTTCCTTTGCTTGAATTAACTGTTCAGCTGTATTGATGCAAAATATCTCCTGGTCTGGTAATAAATTCGGCCTTCTTTTGATTGATTTGAGGCTGTAGGTGGCTCTGTAGTATCTAGGGGATTCAATTAGCCCCTGATGTGGCAGCGTAGGATCTTTGTCTGAGAAAATACCCATGATTTTCTTCAAACTATGTTTAGTTGGGAGGATTAGGCTTTTAATAATCAAATACTTAGGTAATCCCACAAATACATCTTCCATCTACCATTCTAGTATATTTTGTCTTAAACACTGATACTCTTTGATTTGTGCCTGATTCACGGTGTTTTTTGGTGTGCAGGGCTACACAGGGGTCATGTGACATCAATGCCTCATGAATCATTGATGAAACGTGGAGTTGAATCCTGCGAATGAATATATTTGATGAATCGAAGGCGGGAGGATCGTCACCCTTAGCCTTTGAAATTTTCTTCAGTATAAGAGAAAAACCATTTAAACCCTACAAAATACGAACAAACATTAAAAAATCCTGCATATATAGGCTTACTGCTTCAGAGGGTGTGGGGAGAGAGCATGAACGTTGGATGGCATTATCCAACGGTGGAGATTTATTTAGAGGAGGTTAGAAGGAGAGCAGAGGAAGAAAATAAGTCGGAACCGTCGATCACGCAATGATCAACAGTGGTGAATAGATCGGGAATCAACGATTGGAGGGGGCGTAAAAACAAATAACAAATCACACCCTATGAAATATTAGATGCGATTAATTGAGAGCCATTGATCTGAGGATTAGATCAATGGCGGGGGGTGAATCGGGAGATCAGAAATCAGAGTTTGGGAATAAAACCCTAAAACAAGACAATGGAAAATATCCAATGCAATTATATATGGGTCGTCGATCTGTAGATCAGATCGACAGCGGAAAATGAATCAGGAGGTGGTTATGGCGGTGGAGAAAAACTTGAAAGGTGTCGACGCGATTAAGCACTGACCATCGATCTGCATATCAGATCGACGACAGAGAGTGAATCGAAGGGATGGCCAATTAGGGGGGGGGGGGGGACAAACAAATGTACTGAATGAAAATTGCGATTGAGCGATGACCGTTGATCTAAGGATCAGATCAACAGTGGGGAATGAATCAGAGGGGTTCAAAGGTGGGGGAATGGTTCACGATCGGAGCGATTAGTTATGGGTCGTCGATCTGCAGCTTAGATCGATGGCAGGGAAAGAATCGGGAGATGTTAATTGGAGGAGGCATTATGTTAAATGCGCTCAATGAAAATTTTGTGATGCGATGTTTCGCGGGCCGTTTTATCGGCTTACGATCAACGGCGGGGATTGCTTTTAAAGCGAACCGGTGGAAACCCTTCATAATGCATGAAAAACCCAAAGTTTTAATATAATACAAAGTTTTGGTGGATCGGGGCGGGAAATATATACGAAATGGCTGGTGCCCGATTACAGGGCCACGGTCTTTATGTAATATAACATGCCCGGGGCGTATACAATAAAGGGCCAATCGCAATCAGAGCTTCAGGATTGGGCTTTTCAATCTAACCATTAAACTTTTCTGATGCGATAAGCACCTTTGGACTTAAACTGTTGGTCCCGGGCATAGGCTATATGGAATGAAAAACGGTGGGGGCAGGGTTTTTACATATGGGACTCAATCACATCGAAAAGTTTGATGCGGGTCTTACCCATTGTGAATTTATCCGATTCGATTGTGCCTCGGGTCTAGCACCTAGTTCTAGGGTGCGGGCACGTGGAGGGGAAGTGGTTTAGGCTTAGCCCAAGGGGGCTTAAGCCTTTGTATTAAAAATATATGTTTTTATGATTTTTTTTGGTTTTTCAAAGGATTTTGAGGGTTTCGTTACAGCTTAAAAATGAGTTTTAAACTATGGAAAATGATTTTCATGAATGGAAGAAGGGGAAACATGAAAATAGAGGAATTTTATGGAGGAAAAAGGGGAGCAAAATGAAAGTTAGTTTTTCAAGTGAGGAAAGGGAAAAAAAAAAGTGATTTTGCAGCAGTTTCTTCTTATGAAATCAACAGAATTTCTGAGTAAAATGGGAACAGTAGTGAAGATTTGGATAGAGGCATGAGGCCTTCAAGAGTCTTCAAGAGATAACACTTTTTAGCAACAAAATTTGTTCCTTGAAGACTCAAAAAATGTTTTAGCCACCTTTTGGTATAAAAAATTTCATAGGTGGCTAACAATGTCTATAATGTATGTACATGTATTTCTGTTTAGAATGAATAGCATAATCATGTATGTACCTTGGGTTGGGGGAGAATGTAACCTTCTCATGAGTTGGTATGAGGGAGCTTGTTTATATCATGATGATGATGATGCTCTGATCTTTGTTGGGAACATGAGAGGAGGTATGACACATTGGTTGAGTGTGTCCTTTGAGAATTAAATCTCCCATATTCATTCATGCTTCAAGAGGAGGATAGAACATTGTGTGGATGCTACATTATATCATTTTCTTTCTTATGTTAGAAGCCATATGTTGGTCTTATGTCATTGGAAGAAGTCTCTCACTTGGGAGAATTTGCACCAAGACATGTGTTGTTTGAATCATATATTCAGCCAACACCTATTACCCACTACTATTTCCAAGCTTTGAAGAAGCTTTTTGCAGCAAGAAGGTGGTGGGATGGACACTTATTGTACTATGATTTGAGGCAGCAAGATGAAGGACAATTCTGGTCTCGAGGGACTATTGTCACTATCCAATATATCATGTGACACTTAGTCCATTTTTATTTTGGAGCACATATGGTGAAGATAATCTATTCACTATATGCATGTAAGATTGGGCAAGAAGGCTCATTAGAATCCATGAAGGGGATCATGAAGTTCCAAGTCTCTTTTGGCTTCATGAGGACTATATTATTGCAGCCCAGGATCATCAGCTCCATATTTATCATAAATGGAGGGAGAGACAGCATAAGTTGAGTATTATTATCTCTCATTTCCAGCCATGGAGCCCCTACACATTGCATATGGTGGGGATTGGTGAATATTTCTTTGAGCTGTCAAGGATGGCTAACTTTGTTTAGATGATAGCATGGAGATTGGAGTTTCTCATGGGGGTTGAAGTGCCAAATGTTTACCATCTCTTTGCCTTGAAGGGACCAATGGACAACATATGATTCTTTTATGTATCTCCCATTACTTCTTGATGACAGCTATTTGGTTCATCCACCAAAGGCAGAATTGCATTATTGGGAGGAGACAACTCCATTGGAGATTTTACAAATTCCTTGTGAGTTGCTTGAGGACAAGCAACATTTTGGAGGGTAGGACTGTAATATTCCTATTTTAATAGTAATATTTAATTTCATTTTTTTTCCTTTGTTCAAAGAACAATTATGTAAAGGAGGGTAAAAAAAACTCCTAAAAAGGAATAAATACATGCCCAATGTGAACAGAGGTAAATCAGGGCTGTCTTGATAAAATCCACTTGTGTGTGAAATAGGATTGAGCCATTTGACTGGGTAAATAGGACCAAATCACAACACAGTCCAGATGCATTGAACCTCCTGGATGATCATCGCAATTCTAGAAGGAGGTCCTCCATGCGAAAAGGGTTAAATGAATGAAGGTGGTTTAGGGTTTTGGCAAGTTCTCATCTTATAAAAGGAAGGGGAAGGCAACATGTTGAGGGTTCATGATTTGATTTATGAATTGATGTCTGTTTAGACAAACAGCTTTCTTGGCTTCTTAGCCTAGATTGCATTGGAATTTCCTGTTTAGGAGTTCCATCTCTTCCCATTCAGGAGCTCTTGGGAGAGCTTGTATTGCTTGTCCACTATCTGGTTTGAGACCAAGCTTCTTCTTCCAACTGCAATGCAAATCTAGTGAGAGTTTTCTTGCTTTTGTAAGCTACAACAAGTGGAACTCTAGATCTGTTCAGATCTAGTTTATATTGGAGCCTCTTCTCAGTGAGTGTGTCTTTTAACCTCCTGGAAGAGTGCAGCCATTGTTTGAGCTTCAGTTTTGATCTTGGAATTAGGCCAAAGTATTCTACATCACCATCAGCGTATTTCCTTGAAGATATTGTGTCCTTTTTGCAAGCAGAGTTGTAGTGGGGTTTTTGTATCAGCTTCGATGAAAGATCTATGGTGAAAGAGACCCTTCCATTCACTGTGGTGATCCATGGATTGGGAAACCAATCCATGTTCATTTCAGATCTGATTTTCTGTGTATCATATGCTTTAGAAATTTCTGAAGATTATTTCAGATCTGTGGCTTAAATTTTAGATCTACTCATTGATATCCATCTTTTGCTGAGATCCCCAAGGGGAGTGTAAAGAAGAACCTCTTTGGATTACAGATCTGTAATAGATATATTGTTTTGCATATCGATCTGATCTATATCTGAGATATAATAAAACACTGCTTCAGCCCTCTGTAAATTACGCTGTCAAGCTCTACAGTCTTAATACATTGTACAACACCTCTATTTTGAGGGTTTATTCATGTCAAACCTCTGTTTTTCTCATGTAAATTGTATGATCCACATCATAGACCTGATTTAATGATTTTTACAATCTATTATATCTAATATCTTCATAAAATCACACTTCTTAAGCTCTAGTAAATTCTGCATTAGCTAAGCCCTGGGGATTGAGCCTTTTCTAGCCATGTCAGGAATAGGAGACTTGTTTAACTTAGCTAGAATGATTTTTTTTATCTGAAATTTTGTATGGGATTCCCTCATGACCTAAGCTAACAGATCCAACCATCAATTTCCTTTGTTTTAACGCATATTTTTGAAAATGACCTTTTTAGGGCTTAAATCATTGTCTTTCCCCACTTCTGGTTGAAGGGATAGATCAATTTCCTTGATTCTTTATATATTACTATTAGTAAAGTGTTTATTAACATATCCCATGCATTATTAGCCTACTACTACTCCAATAAATTTTTTATAAACTGTTGTAGTCCCTCATTGGACATTTATCAAACCATACTAGGTGTGGGAGGCATGTTTGCCTCACCTAGTTTGTTTGGTTTCTGATATCCTCTTGGAATTGGGTCTTAGATAATCAGATCTAAGGAATACAAGGGCTGATCTTGGTTTCTAAAGCACACATCCCTGAAAAATTCGTTTTTTAGGCCTGTTTTGTTGAGTAGTCCCTTTTGGGATATTACAATTGCAAAATATGATGAAACATGATGAAATATATCGAAATATGATGAAATATAATGAAATATTGCAAAATATGATGAAAGATCACGAAGACCAGAAAATATCCTAAAATATCACGAATGATGATAAAATATCACAAAAGATCAAAAAAAGTCATGGAAGACCAAAAAACATCCTAAAAGATGACAAAAGATGACAAAAAATCACAAAATATCGTGAAAGATATTGAACCATCCTAAAATATCACGAAAGATGACAAAAATCCATGAAATATCACAAATAATGATGAAAATTTAAGAAAGATCACGAAAGAGAGCGATAAATCATGAAATACGATGAAAGATGATCAAAAATAATAAAAAACCGCAAAAAATCATGAAAGATGAAGAAATATCACAACAAATTATGAAAGATCATGAAATATGACGAAACAATAACAAAGACCACAAAACATCTTAAAATGTCATGAAAGATGACGAAACAATGAGAAATATGACGAAAATTTACAAAATATCACGAAAGTTTGAGAAAGATGAAAAAAAATGATGAAAGCTGATGAAATATTGTGAAAGATGATGAAACATCAAGAGAGTCTATGAAACATCATGCAAGATGACGGAAAAACACAAAAGATCACAAAAGATGATGAAAGAGGATGAAAATTTACCAGAGATCACAGAAGACTGCGATAGATGACAGAAGATGAAGAAAGGTCACAAAATATTGTGAAGGACCATGACAGATCATCAAAGACCATGGAAGATGGAAAAATATGAAAAACGATCACGAAATTTGGTGAAAGATCAAGAAAGACCAAAGAAAATACTAAAATATCACAAAAGATGAAAAAACGTCACGAAAGATGACAAATGGACCGTGAAATATGACGAAATACAACAAAACATCCTAAAATATCACTAAAGATGATGAAGATCCCAAAAAATGAGAAAATATTGGGAAATATGACAAAGGGTTACGAAAGACCACAAAAAATCCTAAAATATCATGAAAGATGAAGAAACATTGGGAAAGATGACGGAAAATCACGAAATATCACAAATATCATAAAATACGATGAAAGATCATGAAATATCAGAAAACATCATGAAAGACGATGAAAGATGGCGAAAATCATGAAAGAACAAAAAATATAACGAAAGATGATGAAAAATCACGAAATATCATGGAATACCACAAAAGATCACAAAATGTGAAGAAAGATTATTAAATATCGCAGAAGATTGTGAAAGGTCATGAAAGATCACAAAATATAACAAAAGATTAAGAAAGATCACAAGAAATCCTAAAACATCACAACAGATGAAAAATGATCATGAATGATGATGAAACATGATGAATAATCATGAAAGATGACGAAAGATCACAAAAGATGAAAAAATATCACAAAACATCCGAAAATATCATGAAATATGACAAAAGGTCACAGAAGACTGCAAAACATCTTAAAAAATGATGAAAGATGGTGAAAAATCACGAAATATTGTGACACATCCTAAAGATCGCGAAATATGATTAAAGATTGTCAAAATACAATTAAAGGTTTTGAAATTATGTGAAACATCCTAAAGATCACAAAATACTGTGAAATATAGCGAAATAGCGCAAAACATCCTTAAATATCACAAAAGATGACGAAACAATGTGAAATATGACAAAAACTCACAAAAGATCAAGAAAGATCGAGAAATATCGTATAAAATGATGAAAGATGATGAATGATTACGAAATATGATAAAACATCCAGAAAGTTAGCAAAACATCCTAAAAGATAATGAAATATCTTGAAAGATGACGAAACATCGCGAAAGATGATGAAAAGTCACGAAAGATAATGAAAGACCATAAAATATTGCAAAAATTCACGAAATATCGAAAAGAATCCTAAAAGATGACGAAACATGATAGAAAATCATGAAAGATCTCAAAGGATAATGAAATATGATGAAAAATCAAGAAATAAGACTAAAAACCCCAAAAGATGAAGAAATATCAAGAAATACAATGAAAGATCACAAAAGACTGCGAAATATCATGAAAGATGAAAAAATATGATGAAAGAACATGAAAGATGGTGAAAGATGATGAAATATTAAGAAAGACCATGAGAAATCCTAAAAGATAGAAAAATTTGAAAAAATATTACGAAAGATGATGAAACATGACGAAGATTTCAAAATATCACGAAAGATCATGAAAGATCACGAAAGATAAGGAAGACTGAAAAAAGAATCCTAAAATATCACGAATGATGATGAAATATCATCAAAGATGAAAAAATATCACGAAAGATGAAAAAAGGTCATGAAATATCAAAAAACACCCTAAAATATAACGAAGGATGACAAAATATCACGAAAGAGAAGAGAACCTAATAGCCCACTGCCAACTTTCATAAAACATAAAAGGTTCATGAATGACCTGGGTTCTTTTCTACTTTGGCTCCCACACATAAATATTTTCCTATTGTAGGACTTGAGTAATTTTAATACATTAAAGAAGAAGCCTCTCATGCAACACAACATCGATGGAAGGCATCTCCTAAGGAGGTTAATAACAGAGAGTCTTTTGGATACAAAAAATTCCAAGCAACAACTAACCAAATGCAACAGTATAGTCAGATGGTTCTTTCTAAAGGAACTACTTGGATTGGATGCCAATACAGATGCCCTATTATCTAGTATCCTCTAGATGGGTAAAATGTTGAGTATGAACTCCCAGAAGGTGTAGAAAGTGAGGCCTTCAAGGTTCTTAGGAGAAAAAATGGATTTCGGAATTATGGTGAACAATATTACTCAGCCTAATATTTAACTTCATTACATGTGAATCAGATTGTTTGCATGAGGACACGCAAATAGGTAAGCTGTGGGGTGATGTTGGGCCATGGAAAAGGTATAATTCCTCTTCTTATTTCCCTTATAATTGTTATGTTTTTAGGAAATTTTATCCTTAATTTGTAATGATTCAAGAGAAAAGGATGGTAAAAGCAAGTTGAAAATGATATAGTTAATGCAAGTTTTTCCGATATAAAATTTTTTATAATTTGAGTAACTTGTTATGTAGATCAACCTAAATGAACAATTGTTGTTCCTCGAGATATTGGAGCGAGATACTGATTGAGCCAATGCCACATTTATAGTAGATTACAGCTTGATGTCTGAGCACGGTTGGAGAATGAAGGCAAAAGGAAACTGATCGTTACTATTCGAAGACTTATGGTTGAAAGAGTAATCCTGTGAATCTGTCGATTCTCAGATAGTTATATATTCAGTTTTCAAATTTACTATATAAGTCAGCAAAGTGAAAGACATATTTTGTTCATGTTTCGTTTTATTATTTCACTTTTAATGTGTATTACATACAACGATTTGAGTTGAATATTTTTGAGGTTATTCTGTAAAACACTTTGAAGTTAATGAAGTTTCACAAGATTTTACTTTAGTCTTCTAGATTGAGTTTATCTAGGCAATACTTATGGAGACCGTGGCCCAGTCACCGGTGGTTTAACTGTCTATTATGTATCATTGATAGTCAGATTACCTTTCTATGATTCATATTAGCTATATTAATTTTTACTTGCCTTTTATTTTACAATAGGTAATTGATTGAATATGGTATCTTGAATTCAGTTAAGCATTTTCCGAAATATTAAGTTGGATTGGGTTACACATATGTGAAGCGTGAATGTGTGAATCTTAGAAGTGACTTTTGAGAAGTTGAGATTTTCGAGCATTCATGCGATTAATAGTTTCTCCTTATGCGTAGGATTTGACGAGAAATATATTATAACGGTTTGTGAGTTAGAATAGTTTATTTCATCAGAATTGTAATTATTTGTTGTTATCATTTATTTTTGGAACAGTTGAATTACAATAATGTTTCATGTAACTTTTCCGTAATATTTATTATGCACTTTGCCATAATCTAATACTCTATTCTTGCATGTACTTTCCCGATAGCCTTGAAATAAAAGACGAATCACAGTTTATTAAAATTAATGAGATAGGATCAAGATTGATTTTTAGGAGTCATCTTAGTTCCCTACAATGATGAAAGATAAGGGAAAACGATGAAAAATCACAAAATATCATGAAATACTGTGAAACATCCTAAAAGATCACGAAGATGATGAAAGATTGCAAAAGTCCATGAAATGCCCTAAAAGATCACGAAAGATTGTAAAAGACCAGGAAAGATGACGAAATAACACAAAACATCCTAAAATATCATGAAATATGATGAAACATTGAGAAAGATGACGAAAGATCACGAAATATCACAAAGATCACAAAGATCACGAAATTCTATGAAAGATCATGGAATATCACAAAACATTCTAAAAGATGAAGAAAGATGAGAAAAATCACGAAAGATCACAAAAGATAACGAAAAATGATGAAAAATCACGAAAGATCATGGAAGACCACAAAAGATCATGAAATATGAAGAAAGATCGAGAAAATATGTTAGGTCCTAAGATCGATGAAAAAATGAAAGACAACATGGAAAACATGAAAAAGGATCTAAAAGTATACATCGAAGGTTTGGCAAATTTGATACAAGAAATGTTTCCAAATGGTGAAAATATAGTAGAGGAAACTCATGATGAGAACAAAATAAATGTTAATCGTGATTTCATAAACTCTAATGTTGGAGGAAAGAACCACCATATTCCAAAAATGGATATGAGGAAGTTTGATGGAAAGGATCCTGTAACATGGATACTACAGATGGAGCAATATTTTGATCTCCATAATGTGCAAAACACACAAAAGGTACACATTGCAACTTTACATTTAGAGCAAAATACATTTGTATGGTATCGATGGCTTTGCTCCCGTAAAAAAATTGTCACTTGGTCAATTTTTACGGAGGAAATGATAGCACATTATGAGGATACAAAGAGCAACACCTTCTTCAGCCAATTGATAAATCTCAAACAAAAGGGTTTAGTGGGGCAGCACATTGAGGACTTCCAAAAATTGAATATAAGGGTAACTGATATTCCAGAGGAACATAGGATCGATCTCTTCATAGGCACTTTAAAGGATAACATCCAACATGAAGTTCGCGTTTTGGAACTGGATTCATTGGAGAAGGCATTCAGGTTGGCAAGAAAAGTTGAATGTAAAATTATGGCGACAAGGAAGCCTACCACTCAATTCTATAAAGAAGGAAGTGTTGCTACGCCTAGATTTCCACAACCTACAAAGTTGACACCACAACAATTGGAAGAAAAAAGAGCAAAAGGGCTTTGCTACAGTTGTGATAGCAAATACACTAAAGGTCATAAGTGTGTTGAGAAGAAATTATTTTACGTAGATTGTGAAGAGGAAGAAGAAAATGAACAAGAAGAGGATATACACCAGGAATCAGCCCTAGAAGAGGAAGAAATGAATCCGACCATATCGTGTAATGCACTGGCAGGAATTACCACTCCTCAAACTCTCAAGATAAAAGGACAAATCAAGAAGAAAAAGGTAATAGTGTTGATTGATTCGGGTAGCACCCATAATTTTATTCATTGTAAGGTAGCCAAGGAATTAAATTGTTTCCTATACCCAGCACCAGAATGTCAAGTGATGGTTGCAAATGGAGGAACTATAAATTGCTCAGGAAAATGCCATAATATCAAGCTAACCATGGGGGAATATGTATTGACTAGTCCAATGCTTGCCATTCCTATGGGAGGTGCTGATGTTGTACTAGGAGTACAATGGTTACAATGTTTGGGGACGGTAGCTTTTAATTTTCAAGAACTTTTCTTGAAATTTTTTTCAGAAGGAAAGGAAGTCGAATTACGGGGTATTGCGGGGAAGCCAGGAAGGATAATAAGCTCTAATGTCATGACAAAGCTTCTAAAGAAAGAACAGCGAGGCGTAATTGCACAACTATGCTCACTAGAAGTTCCAACATCAAAATCATCTATTTCTGCAGATCTCCAACAAGTCTTGGACAATCATTCCAAGGTGTTTGAAACTCCCAAAGGACTCCCACCTAATCGTGATCATGATCATGCTATTCATTTGATTCCAGGAAGTGTTCCTCCAAACATCAGGCCTTATAGATATCCTTACTTCCAAAAGAGCGAAATTGAACGTATGATTGCAGAAATGTTAGAGGCGGGTATAATTCAACCTAGTCAAAGTTCTTTCTCTGCTCATGTAGTATTGGTACACAAGAAGGATGGATCATGGCACATGTGTCTGGATTATAGGGAGCTCAATAAGCTCACCATTAAAGATAAATTTCCCATTCCTGTGATTGATGAATTATTGGATGAATTACATGGAGCAATTTATTTTACCAAATTAGATCTTCGTTCAGGGTATCATCAAATTAGAATGAAGACTGAAGATATTCCGAAAACAACATTTTGAACTCATGAGGGTCATTATGAATTTTTGGTCATGCCTTTTGGCCTTACCAATGCACCTTATACATTTCAAGGGTTGATGAATTCCATTTCAAACCCTTCCTTAGAAAATTTGTGCTAGTATTTTTTGATGATATACTAATCTACAGCAGGTCTTGGAAGGATCATGTTGAACATGTTGACAGGGTGCTCAAACTATTGCAGGAGAAACAACTATATGCAAAAACATCCAAATGTTTCTTTGGAGTACAAGAGGTGGAATATCTGGGTCATATTGTATCTCACGAGGGTGTTAAAGTAGACCCTAACAAAATTAAAGCCATTAAGGAATGGAAAGTCCCCACAACCATAAAGCAGTTGCGAGGATTTCTTGGGTTAACGGGGTATTATCGCAAGTTTTTTAAGAATTATGGGAGAATAGCAGCACCTCTAACAACATTATTGAAGAAAGATGCATTTTCATGGACTCCTGAAGCAGCTAAGGCCTTTGAACATCTTAAAGAGGCAATGTGCCTAGCACCGGTCTTAGCTACGCCAGACTTCACAAAAGCCTTTATTGTGGAATGTGATGCCTCAGGAAATGGAATTGGTGCAGTTTTAATGCAGGAAGGAAGACCCATTGCTTTTGAAAGTCGTCCAATCAAAGGAAAGTATTTACAGAAACCTATTTATGAGAATGAAATGTTAGCAATACTGCATGCACTAAAGAAATGGAGAACTTACCTAATGGGAAGACACTTCAAGGTAAAAACTGATCATGATAGTCTGAAACACTTTTTGGAACAAAGACTATCTTCAGAAGAGCAGCAAAAAAGGGTCACAAAGATGTTGGGTTATGACTTTGAAATAATCTACAAAAAAGGAAAGCTTAATGTTGTTGCAGATGCACTCTCAAGAAAGAATGAAGAGGTGGAAGCATTTCTTTGTGCCATTTCTATTATCCAACCAGATTGGATAACTGAAGCAAGAGATGAATGGAAGAAGGACAAAGATGTATGGACACTCATTCAAAAGTTGCAGCAAGATCCTAGTACATCCGATACATTTAGTTGGAAAAATGATTCCTTATGGTACAAAGATCGCTTATATCTTTGTAAGAATTCCCAACTAAAACAAAAGATTCTTCTGGAATTGCACACTTCTCCTTTAGGATGACACTCAGGATTTTTAAAAACTTACCACAGGGTGAAGAAATAATTTTTTTGGGATGGCCTTAAATCTGATATTCAAAAGTTTGTGGCGGAATGTTTGGTTTGCCAGCAAAGTAAAGTTGAGACAATTAAGACCCCGGGTCTTCTACAACCTTTGTCCATTCCAAGTCAATGTTGGGAGGAGATTTCAATGGATTTTATCACAGGTTTACCTAAGTCCGAAGGAAAGAGTGTCATCATGGTGGTAGTTGATAGACTTACCAAGTATACACACTTTTGTGCATTATCTCATCCATTTAAAGCAAGTACAGTTGCTACTACATTTATGGATAGAATTCAAAAGCTACATGGAAGCCCAAGGGTTATTGTGACCGACAGAGATCCCATTTTTACTGGAAATTTTTGGACGGAGTTATTTTCTTGTTTGGGTACTCAATTAGCTCATAGCTCATCTTATCATCCTCAATCTGATGGTCAAACTGAGATAGTAAATAAATGTTTGGAAGGGTATCTTCGTTGTTTTGTATCTGATAAACAAACACAATGGGTCAAGTGGTTACCTCTCGCTGAATGGTGGTATAACACTTCCTTCCATACTGCAGCAAAAATGACCCCATTTATGGTACTTTATGGATATCATCCACCATCCATTACATCATCTTTAGAGAAAATTCAAAGGTTCAAGCAGTGGAAGATCACGTCGAGTGAGCATCAACAAGAAGTTCTCAACTCTTAAAGGATAACCTGAATTTGGCACATGATGAAAGATCGCAAAATATGATGAAAGATCACAAAATATCATGAAATATGATGAAATATCACGAAGACAAAAAAGCTAAAATATCACGAATGATGATGAAATATCATGAGAGATGAAAAAAAGTCAGCAAAGACCGCAAAACATCCTAAAAGATGACAAAAAATGACAAAGAAACATCAAATATATTGAAACATGATGAATCATCCTAAAATATCACGAAAGATGACAAAAAGCCATGAAATATCGCAAATAATGATGAAAGAAATCCTAAAATATGGAAAAAGATAAAAATAAATCGTGAAGGGTGATGAAACATGATGAATCATCGTGAAAAATGATATAGTATCGTGAAATATTATGAAATATCACGAAATATGATGAAAGGTCATATAAAAACTTAAAATATCACGAAAGATGACAAAAATTGATGAAAGATTGTGAAATACCGTGAAACATCCTAGAATATTGTGAAAGGTTGTGAAAGATGATGAAATATTGAAAAAGTATACAAACATCCTAAATCATCATGCATTATTGCAAAAGACCGTGAAAGATGATGAAAGATTGCAAAACATCTTTAAATATCATGAAAGATGATGTGATCTGAACTTAAACAGGAACACAATATAATACAAATATAACCATAAATACCGAGATGGAGGATATATAACACTTCAATCCATTAATATCAAAGAACAAAAATATGCTTACATACAGAATTGAAATAAACTAGCTCGGGGGATGGTGGCTTTTCTTTAAGAAGACATGTGGTGGCTACGTGCCTCTAAACCATGTTATAATGAGCCTCAATGGAATTTTTATCATTGAGAAACAATGAAAAACCCTAAACATCCATTAACCTAACCCTAAGATATGAAGCGCAAAACACTCACCAAAGATGATGAAACATGACGAAAGATCATCAAATATTTCACAAGATCGTAAATGACCACCAAACACCCTAAAAGATGATGAAAGATCTTGAGAACTGGTGAAATGTCATGAAATATAACTGAAAATCATGAAGGATCATGAAATACAATGAAGGGTCACGAAATTAACCAAAGATCGCAAAACATCCTGAAAGATGATTAAATATGACAAAATATGATGGAAAATCATGAAAGATGATGAAAGATGATAAAAAATTATAAAAGACCAAAAATAAAATCATGAAAGAGGAAGAAAGATCACAAGAATTGTGAAATATCATGAAAGATGATGAAACAGTAACATAGACCGCAAAACATCCTTAGATATAACAAAGACCATGAAACAAAAAAAAAATAGCAAAACATCCTAAAATGTCACAAAGATTATGAAACAATACGAAATATGATGAAAAATCACAAAATATCACGAAAATAGAGAAAGATTAAAAAACAATGATGAAAGATGACAAATGTGTTGGGAAAAATACGGGGGGGGGTGAATCAGTATTTAGAGCTGACTTAAAATTCTTTTAGTTTTTTTTTAAATTTTTTTCTTAAAGACCATATGTTATATTACTGCATCCAACTTGTAAAGATCTTATCATGTCATTACTTAGCTCATTGCATCATTTATTCATCAGCAAGTATGAATAGAAATAACAGTACAAAACATAAGCAACACATATGAACACCAGGATTTAAGGTGGAAACCCAGTTTGGGAGAAAACCACCGCTGCTGAAATCTTTGTCTTCAATATTTTATTATAAAGAAAACATATTACAATTTCTGTGCTGGCGCAGACTTATACCAGTACGCAGGCACCCACCTGCAGAAGGCTGCAACCTTCTCTCGTTTACCAGCCTCTCCGGGAAGGCCACACCCCTGCTTTCGTTTACCGGCCTCTCCACGGAAGGGAGAGCTACAACCCCACACTCTCATTTACCATCCTTTACTGGGGAAGGGCTACAACCCAAGTGGAGGTGGGGACCCTCGACTCCACCCTGGCACCCGTTTCATCAATTTTCACACTGGATCAATCAGTTTCAACGCAACCCTTTATTCAATTATCAACAAACATATTTTTCCAAAACTATATGAGCAGTGAGACCACTGTAACCAAAATATCAGAAATAACCCAGACTTCAGAGAATATATTCATTCAACATCCCGTGTATCCTTCTGTGTATATTAATCTTCAGAAACCCCAACCGGATTCATATGTGTTCTTTTAGCAGACCTGCACCAGTTCTTCATGACTTCATCCGTTGTTTAAGAGGTTCATTATCATTATATCAATGGGTGCATCGTAGTTTCAGGTTTTTCAGTTAAGAACAGAGTTTTCCCATCCAGATATTCCTTCGAGAGCTTCATTCATTCAACACCTTTACGCATGCACATGTTCTTCATGATTTCGTCAGTCGATTAAACCAGGAATTAACCATCATCTGATCATCATATTCACAAGTGCACCATCGATTCAGATATATCAGGGTTTAATCATACAGATATCTCCAAAGGAGATTCGTTTTATTCTCTACCCTTTTTTTCACACCTCCCTTCTTCATAATTCTCATCACTTTATATAGATGTCGCCTTTAGTAAAACCATGAGTCAAAACCACGAACCGCTAATGGTATTCCTGGACGGGGTCACAATAGATAATCCAGCGTATTAAAAATTGAGCCAATTTAAATTGAAAACCCCAACCTTCGTTCTTCCATGCATGAATCGTCCCAAAGGTAGTCTTTTATCCCCGCCATATAATATTATTTCAAGGTTAATAAACATTAACATGACGCTGACTCAGCAGTAATATATATATCCACAAAACCTTTGGGCCCCTTCAATAATATTCAATCTCAGCATAACCCAACATAAAATATATTTGTGAATCCCCTCTGTGGGTCCCTGCGGAGGCACCAAACTGTTGATGCTGATTTGGCATGCAGTGCTCCCGTAGTCATTCTCCACCGTTGATTTATGGTCAGCGCTTGATTTCCTGGTCAACTGTGGGGGCACCCCCTCCAGTTGTTTTAAATCTTTACACTGTCCCCGTAACATTACTTTTAATCAAATTTCAATGAACTTTTTAACCCGGACTTCAATCTTCAAACAAACTGGATTTCATTCTTTGACCCCGGGCCCACATCGTAGTCAGCCATTTGCGATGTATGATATGCAATGGCGGACATCGCATCGCAGCTTACAACCAGTGGAAACATATGGCAGAAATAAAAAATATGTGATATTGCGATATTTTGATGATCGCATATCGCAACATTCAATCAGTGCGCACATATATTTACCATGCAATTGTGTGATGTGCCATGATTGCATATCGCAACAAACTCTGGTTTGGGTGGAGGGTAATTTTGTGACATTTCGATGTTGCGATCGTGCGATGGCACAATGATCGCACATCGCAAATAATCCATATCAACAAGACACTTGAAACTTCAAAACTGTGCTTTGCGATTTGCGCTCAAGTGGTAGGGACCACTTGTCCTGCCACTTTCAAAGATTTAAAGTCTTTGGTTGTTTTATTCAATTTTCTTCATATTGGTTGTTGAGGGCTTAAAAACCCGAAACGACTATCTTTAAATAAACTCTGCTCCTCCGTAGTCTGGAACTACGAATGTCTTCATTCCTTCTGCAAAAAGACTTCGCCCATAACAAAAAAATTAATTCTCCTCTGCAGTACTTGGCTGCGGCCCATCAACAATTAATTCATCCTTACATTTTTCCCATCCTTCTTGAGTGCGTGTTGCTGTTCACCAAAACTCTGCTTCGCCTTTGATCTCTTTTCTCCCATTCTGTCTCTGCTGACCTTTTCCAAACTCTGTTACGCCTTTGTACTCTTTTGTTCTTCTTCTGTTCTTCTCTGCTGACCTTTGCTAATTCCTTTTCCATCAAGGACAACTTCATCAAGTAGGTTGCCATCAAGGACAACACTCTGCATCATATTGCCAACAATCTCCCCCTTTGGACTGGATGGCAACCATGATGGTGTTTGATCATCACAAAAGATAGATATATTGATTATAACCATTATTCAAACACCATGATACTCTCCCCCTTTGACATCAAGGGCAAAGGGCAGATCAAAACCAAAACAAGGTTTTTCTTTGCTTTTAAAAAGAAGAGCACTGTAGATCTGATGTGCACTAAAATTACCATGCTCCCCCTTAGCTTGTGCATCCAGAGATACCAAAAAGCACTGCAGTTGTCCAGAATTTTTGTTAGCAAACACCCATACGTGACTGTCCTTCATAACATCCGCATATCCAGTTTAATCTTCTGTATTTAATAAGATCTGATCTTCTACTTGGCAGAGACTACTCCCAATTTCTGTCTGAGATACTCGAATGCTTCCTTGGGTAGAGGTTTGGTAAATATATCAGCAACTTGTTCTTTGGAGGAAACATATTCTAATTTCACCTTTTGCTCAAGCACTTGTTCTTATAAGAAGTGATATTTTATGGGAATGTGATTGGTCTTGGAATGCATAACAGGATTCTTTGAGATACTGATGGCACTTGTATTATCACACATAATGGAGATATGAGGTGAACATTTGATTTGAAAATCTTGTAGGGTTTGCATCATCCAAAGAAGTTGAGTGGAACATAATGTTGTAGCCACATATTCCGCTTCTGCTGTAGATAAGGCAATGGAGCTTTGCTTCTTGCTGAACCAAGATACTAACCGAGGCCCCATAAAGAATGCACCACCACTAGTGCTTTTTCGATCATCACCACTTCCAGCCCAATCTGCATCAGTGTATGCATGAAGAGTAAGATCAACATTCTTTGGATACCATAGTCCAAATTCTTGAGTTCCCTGTAGATATTTGAGTATTCTTTTCACAGCCTGAAGATGAGACTCTTTTGGATTGGCTTGAAATTGTCCAACAATCCCAACTGCATGCATGATGTCTGGTCTTGTCCCAGTGAGATAAAGTAGACTTCCTATCATAGATCTGTATTCTGGTTGATTTACGGTGGGGGAATC